>JAFEMH010005426.1:0-163500 GCA_022495995.1 Adenophora triphylla var. japonica
GACCTTCAGAGGAAAGCTCGCCCATCCAGCCTCCTGAGGTCCCGGTACCACCGCCGAACAACGAACACATCTGGTGGGACGTCTGCGATTGCAGTGCTTGTCTGGAAATGGAATTCCAGGATGCAATGAACGAGGGCCGTCCTCGACGAAAGAAGAAGCTATCTTCTCAACAAAAACTGAAAAAGAGGTATGAATCCGTGATCCTACGCCGGAACCCTTCGAGAACCCTCAGAAAGTTTGACTACTATGTCATCTACTCCAAAGAAATCTCCCCAAGCCTAGTTCTCGCACAAGGCCATGGCAATGTTTGTTCCATGATCAGCTGGGACGAGCTTCGCACCGCCACCGAAGGCCCGAAGGTCCAGATAATCCAACCCCGTCTTGGGAAGATCTCAAAGCCACTATTGATGCTTCAAGTAAAAGCCATGACAAAGTGAACGAATTGAAATGCGCAGTCTGGCCTTACGCCAATCGTGCTCCTCCCACTCCGTAAACGGGAGAGACAAGCAAAACCATAAGTCCAGAGGTGAATGTTCGACACGTTCCGGTCAAATCCCAGTGAATCCTCCACGGACAGACAAAAGGCCACCCATACCCGAGCCACGAATTGAAAAGGGGCCCTACGCCAAAGAAGCCGAAACCTTGGACCCAAAGGTTGAAGATCCTGCCTTGACACAGCTCAAGCGCACTCAAAGCTAACATCTCACTCGGTCCTTACTCACTTCATCTTACCCGCACAAGCTCAAGTTGGAAGAAAGCCCGGCCTGCACTATGGTTCCCATCACAAAGGACACCCGATGAAGCAGCCGATGATTGGCAACGTCAATTACAAAGAATATCATCACCTTCACAGAGCTCGATCTTCCAAAATTGGGCCGACTCACAACGAGCCTCTCTACATAACAGCCCAACCTGACGAGCGCCGTCTCCTCGGGTGTTGGTAGATGGGGATCATCCATGAACGTCCTTCCAGCCAAAATGATGGATTTGCTAGGGATCAAAGCAACCGATCTAAAACCCTCGACTCGTGCAATCAAGGCATACGACTCAACATCCCGCCCAGCCTTGGGAATAGCCACCTTGAACTTGTGGTTCGGAAAACAAATGGTCCCGACAGATTTCCAAGTCATCGACATCCCGATCACATTCACCGCCATTTTGGGACGCCTTGGCTACATCAGCATCAATGGGGTGGCATCCACTCTCCATCAATGCGTAAAGTTCATCCAAGGAACAGATTCGACCATCATCTACGGCGACAAAGCATAGTCACCGAAAGTGACCGACACCAACGGCGTCCCGGTTTTAGAGATCAAACACGATGATGACGGCATGATGCTCACAGTGGTTCACCATCGAAAGCCCAAAGGCCCAAGTGTGCCACATAGATTTGCCTTTGATTTGGGACAAGATTCCTCCCCCGATGAAAATGATGAAGCACATGAACTACATCCCGGCTCGGTTTGGGAAAACGCCATCGTGGCACTCAACAGATCATCAATATCAAAGAACGTAATACCCTCGCACGGCCCGGGATACTCTCCTACTCCCGAACACATTGCGGAGGACAAGCGAGCCGCACGAAAACGCTCCACGTATAACAAAAGAGGCTTGCACGCAATCTCCGATCTTCGTCCTTACATGCTTCGACATGACCAAGTACTTCACAAGGAAGGCCGGCAACTTGGAAGAAGATCCGTAAAAGGGAACAGAGCCGATCGCCGCCAAACAAAGCCGGCCGACAACCATGGACAAGCTCCAGCAGAACCTCGGCAAGATTCAGAGGCCTCAAGCCAAATCCCGTCCGAAGAGCATTCCTCGACACACCGCCCTCGCCGGATCCACAACCACCACTATTCACAATGAATTTTGGTTCGAAAACCCCTCTTTGGCGGAAGAATTCGAAAACTCTCCGTCAACACTCCCGCCTTCAACAAGCGGGACGAGTCCGCATTCGAGCTAGTAATGCCCAAGACAAAGCAAGAGACTCCGCAGACGATGCTTGGGACGAGCCACCGCTCCACCTCGCTTCTTCAAAGAAGAAATCGAGATGCCGCATCTAATCGATTTTGTTTCGATAACTCGTGATAGCAATGATCGGGAACGGTGACATAAAGCCTTTCAAGCCCCATCTCCTATCAAGCTCATTGCCACTCAATAACCGGGCCACCTTCTCCGACCTACCGCCAAAGAAAAAGGACATGATCGAACAACTTGGTCTCGACCCTCGAGTCCTAGAGTCTAGTGTCAAAACTCATCCCGAGTCCATTAGCTTTGAATTTGAGTCTCTCGAGTCATCCGATGGCCTCACGCCGTAAGATTACGAACTCATTGCCAATAATGTATTCCCGTATGCTCTTAATGAATGCTTCGATCTTTCCGAGTATCCTCTCATTGCATCTTTAACAACCGATAAATTAACTAACACACAAACAAGCTAATAACGATTCACTTGATAAAGAAGCGTACACATTAAACGAACAATACATTAAGCACATCTTTAAGCATGTTGTCAAACGAGAGAAAACCGGGCCCAAGCCGCCGAGAAGGTTTTAATCACAACGATTTGCAAGATTGCCGAAGAGCCAAAGAGACGCAAGTCCGACGCCATTTCCAAAGACAAACCGTATTTTCCAATACCTCAAGAGCGGGAAACCACCTTCATGAACAAGGAAGACCCACACACGTAAGGGGTCAAAACCAAGAGCATCATGGCCCTAAAACGCCTCGCCTCTCACTTCGTCATCCTCGGGGACATGCTATACAAGAAACGCTACCACGGGCCACTCCTACGCCGCATCGCCCAAGAAGAAGCAAGCAAGTTCATGAACGAAGTCCACAATGGGGCTTGCGGTCCCCACATGAACGCCAGAGCCCCGATGCAAATCATTCTCGTGATGGGCTACTACCGGATCTCCATGGAGGCAGATTGCATCCACTTTGTCCGAAGCCGCGACAAGTGCCAACGGTTCTCCAACCTCAATCATCTACCACCCCACGATCTCTACCGCATGACTACACCTTGGCCCTTTGCCACTTGGGGAATTGACGTCATCGGGAAAATCGCTCCGCCAGCAAGAATCTGGCCACGAGTTCATCTTAGTAGCCATCGACTACTTCACCAAATGGGTCGAAGCCAAGTCCTACAAGGTACTCACCTCCAAGAAGGTCGCGCATTTCCTCAAGGAAAACATCATCTCGCCGATACGGCATCCCAAATGAGGTCATATCGTACAACGGCTCACACTTCGAAGGGGAATTCGATGCATCGTCGGCTGAATTCAAGATCACACGCCACAAATCTTCTCCCTACCGGCCACAAACAAACGGCGCCGTGGAAGCAAAGAAACAAAACCCTCGAACGGATCATCCGAAAATGACCACCCGAGGACGAGATTGGCCCGAGAAGCCGCACCTTGCACTTTGGGGCTACCGCACATCGGGCCGTAATGTGCCCACGGAGAAACCCCATTTGCCCCGACATACGGGATGGAAGCAGCCCTTCCCATCGAGCTAGAAATTCCCTCACTCCGAGTGCCGCTGAAAATGACATCAACGAAGTCGAATGGCTCCGAAGCCGACATGACGAATTGGCTCGCTAGACGAGCGACGACTAAAGGCCATGGAACACGTCCGAGCCTATCAAAGCAGTGATGGCTAGAGCTTTCGACAAGAAAGTCAAATCCCGAGACATCGTGGAAGGTGACTCAGACTCAAAGAAAAGCCTCCCACTCGAACCAACCCACTGGGAAAATGGGAACCCACATGGATCGGCCCTTTCGTGGTTCAAAAGATCTTCTCCGAGGCGCCATGAAGCTACCGTACCTAGACGGCAATCCCTTCATGAATCCAAATAACTAAGCAAACTTCGCAGATACTTCGCCCGAAGAAGAACAATCGTGCATCTCTTGGCACTCCATGTAGTGTCGAACTACGTGCACTCCGAGCCCTCTAGTCCGGGGAACGTAGGCAACCTTAATTGGTCCGGTCTAAAAATACACAAAAAGTCAAAAGTTTGAATGTCAATCAAGACCTCCATCAAGCTACGCACTTTTCAAGAACACGCCCCAAAGAGCCACCTTGACCAAGTCAAACGACGGCGGCAACATCAAAGGACATCCGAGGGTCACTCAAAGATCAAACGACCGACTCATGTCTCGCTTTCCAAGCCAGGGCTTGTCTTCGCCCTCACGCGCTTCAAAAAAAAAAAAAAAAAAGAGCTCGAGCAAGGGCTCACAAAAAAAAAAAAAAAAGAGAGCTCGAGCAAGGGCTCACAAAAAAAAAAAATAAACAAAAGAAGCTCAAGCGTAAGCCGCGAAATTGAGGTCAAGAGCCCGACGCCAACAAGAGGCAAGGAAGCTACGAAAAGACCGTCAAAACGACTTGTCAAGGGAGCATTCAACCTCTCGCCCAAGCACAAAGCCTCAAGAAAGGGGATTGCCGTCGTGGCCTGCATCGCTTCCCCGCGAATGCAATGTAAAAGTCCAAAGATGGACGCCGACAAAGTGCACAATGTAAGCTAAAGGCAAACAAAAGATCTTGCGTCTCGACAAAGCTTTAAAAGTAAATCACAAATCACTAACGGTTACAACATTTCTTGATGAGTTCAAGCACGGTCTACTCTCAAGTTCACAACATGCTAAAAGACAAATTTTAATACATTTAACTAATAATGTGTTTGCAATGCAATGAATGGATACCTAGGAGGTCATTCCGCGCCATCTCGCGCTTGTCCCCTCGCCATTCTTTCCTTTCTTCCCTCGTCCCCGGCGAGTCTTCTTTCGCTCCACGTGAACCAACTCTCGCGTCTCTCGCCCGAGATCCGGGGTCCTCCCCGTAGAGTCAAACAATCCAAGAGCTCTCGTGGCTTCATTCGCCCGTGCTTCGGCTCGGATCTCCTCCCCGCGAGTCCGTAAAGAGGACCTCTCCCCGTCGGCCGGTCAACTCTAGTCTCGTAGTCAAACAAAGTGTCTCCCGTCACATCCAAAGGGTCGACTGTGCTTCGGAACTCCTAAGGCAATAGCTACTACGGCAACCGGGTCCTGTAATCGCTACACGCCTCGCTTCTCCAAGACCACTTGGGATCGCCCAACACGCCGCTCATACCAAAGCCGTATACCGAGTCGTCAATACAACGCTCCCGACGTCTAAGGAGTACCACAGAGGGAAAGCGGAATACTTCCATACCCTCGTAAAATACAAGAAGGCACCCGAAGCCGCCATACAAAGAGGAACTACCTCCGCAGTAGCAAGGTCATCCCAGCCCAACAAAGGCTCCCGCTTCATCCCAAACCGCCGGAAACAAGCGACGGAATATAGAAGGAGGACCAAGACAAACCTCGGGAACTCGACAACGTAGGACCCTTCCCGCAAGATCCTCCCGGTCTCAATCCTCCAAAGGAACCCACCAAATGATCTCGATGCGTACTAAGCCGTGCCATCCATCTCTCCCAAAGTGACCGATCCATATCCAACACAAGAGGTCGCCGAGCAAATGACCACGGGCTAAACGACGTCTGAGCCTCTGGCATGGCCTCGAAGTCTCTCTCGCAGCCCACAAGGTGAGCAAAGCGGGGCTTCCCCTCTCATAAAACGATCCCTGCCGCGACGGCCGATACCATGAAGAGTCTCCCCAAAGACCAACGGGACAATATCCTCTCCAGCTCGCAAAGGCCCTACCACATCTAGCAAAGCGCCATCACAAATGCCAAGGGAACGGACCAGAAAAGCGTCGCCATCACGCACAAGGCAAATACATCCCAAGAGACGTCACTCTCATCATCAACCATGAACCGCTCCGCAGCTCGTAAATGTCGATATGACCCGAATCAAGGATCATGCCCCGCACTTCTTCCAACGAAGTACGAAGAAAGTCTCGCAAGCTTCACGCTCACAGAAGACCACCAATCAAAGGAAGCGAGATGGCCTCCACCTCCGGTCCTCCAATCAAAGCCCGAAAATCCTCAAAAGTGGGCACCATTTCATTGTAGGAGAAACAAGACACGTGCCTCCTAACATCCTGTAACTTCGCGGCAGCCCGCAACAAATCCCAATCAGAACCAACTCCTTAAAAGACCAAACCGAGCAAAGACGAAACCTTACCTCGAAAGCCCGTCTCTCGATGCCTCATACGGCGCCGCATCCACGTTTTCAACCGCTCAAGGAAGTGTGCTTGCCTCTCCCGCGAAAGCCTCGGCAAAATTCTAGGGACGTACGAAGAATCCATGGCAAAAATGGAGGTTCCTAGAGAAAATGGGGAAGAAAGCTCGAAAATGGCCGCAAATGGGGAAATGAGGAAGAACCGTGCACCGGAAAGCATTTATGTCCTTCCCAAAAGCAAGGTTGGTCCGTACGACCTCTTTGCATGCTAAGTATGTCCGTACGGACCTCCTTGCAAACAACCCATTTCCTCAAAGAAACAAGATAAAACCACTGTCCTCAAGAAACCTTGCTCCAAATCGCCCAAACACCGGCCAAAGCCATTCCCGCAAACAAACACTACCCACAAACACACTCTCAAATTTCACGTGGCATGTACAAAATAAAAAATAATAATAGCAACAATTTCTAGGACAAATCCCTGAATCACAAAAATGACATTACATCTTAAAATAAAATACTGTTTGCCATGCAAATACATGTGTTTTATTACAGTACCAAAAATGTCTCGTTGCTAAACAAAAAAAAAAAGGAGGGATATGAAAAGAGGGAAAGCAAATGAATACTAATCGAATCCTCAAAGCATCATCATCCTCACCGAGGTCCTCCAAAGAAAAGTCGGGCATCCCAAATAACTCGCCCGTCACATCCTCGTCGCCGGAATACCGAGCACCCGCCGGAGGCTCCCACGAAAAGTACTCAAGGATCAAATCCGGCGAAAGGATCAAAGAAAGAAGGCTCGAGGAACCCTCACCCCGTGCGCCATGCGGAGGCATGAACCGATAAAAGGGCCGCTCCTCGAAGGCCCCGCAGCCTCCCGAAGACGCCCCGCATCCATGCTATGCCGCCTCAAAGGCCCCTCCCCGCTGCGGCTCCGCCGGCTCTAGGCGGAGGAACGTCCACGTAATGCCTCGAAGGCATAGGCTCGTACGCCGGCACACGACGCGAAGACCGACAGACACCTTCGACGCCATCTTCTTAGCAAAGGAGCGCATCGCCACGTAACGGCGAGTCGCATATCGTAGGCTCTCCCCGGACCTCGCACCAACAAGAAGCCAAGGAAACGCTCATCAAATGCGCTTATACTCAACAACAAAAAGAGAAAATGCGTAAAAGATGCCAAGATGGAAAAGAGTCAAGCACACTCACCGATCTGTCTGGGATCCACTCAGATGCAAGCAGAGCTCGCTCCGGAACGGCATGCACACCCTCCTCCTCGATCCGTCCCCGCGGACGTACGTGAAATCCGGTCCCCGGCATCGGAACCTCTCGGGAGCTCGCGGGCGCCTCTCTCTCCCGCGCCAAGACTCGCGGCGTCCTCGCCTTCCTCCTCACGAAGGCCCCGTACTCCTCTCCATATAAAATGAACTCCGGCACCGACACCGCCAAGGTACCTCTCGAAGTCAAGCACATCCATATCCCGGAGTCAAGCATCCCAAAGGGAGGGTCCCTGAGCCACGGGAAGCACACCGGCCATGCCGCGTAAGACCCGCTCCCGTGTACATGACATCACAAGTCAAGCCCCGCAAAGATCTTCCGCCGCGCCGTCACCTCGGAGCCCTCAAACTCATCTCCTCATACCGAGTCCACGGGAACAAGACAAACCCTCACGGCTATCTCTCTCCCGTACGCTCCCCGCACATCCCCGTAGGCGATGGTGAGCTTCCCCCGCCGGTCCTCCTCTTCCTCGCCGTACGAGCCCAAACTCAAAGCATAGCAGGATACGCAGCAAAGAATGCCCTGGATCCCTATCCCACGGAAGCACCGGAAAACCTCATAAAACCACACCTGTGACAAAAACAGAGAAGGCTCAAGGCAAAAGACAATGGAGAAATGACAAGTTGCTAAATCAAGAAAACAAAGAATAAACTCATACCTCCAAAGCAAAGTCAAAACAGCCAACGAATCAAGCCACCCCCGCTAAACCGGTCCAAGGAGAAGTAGAGCTCACCAAGCCTCGCTCGCCCCAAGCAATGTCGCACCTTATCCAGATCAATCAAGCTCTCCAACAAAGCAAAGGGAGCCGCGGTCGCGTGGTTCGAGAACAAAGTCTCTGACAAAGGCATACCACAAGAAGGAGCGCGCCTAATCGCCCCATTGCCACCTGCCGGTACCTGATGTAGGCCCCAATACCGGCCGTGATCCTCATCTCCACGTCGCCGAGACAAGATCCCTGTGCCCTCGCGAGGACGAGGCTCAAAGCCCAGCAGCTCGGCCAACACATCATCGCCTATCATATCTCTCCACCGCACAGGCCCTCCTCAAGGAGAGCCCTAATAGCAAAGCAAAATCGGTGGGCGTCACCGTCACCTCGCCCCACTGTGTGGAAGGTGTGGGTGGTATCCCACCAATACTCGATAAACCCAGAAGACACTCTTGTTCTTCCTCGTGTCGACACTCCACTGTGTTCTCAACGAACACACCTAGGCCGTAAGCATAAACCAGCCTCCGGACTCGGCCTACCGTCCACGGAAATATCGGCATCCGCCGCCATAGCTCCACAATGCCTCGAGCGATCCCCGAGTCTTCATCCTCTTGGCCTTCCCTGCCATAAGCCCCGCATCCCGCAGTAAACACAAAGAAAGGTACGTCAATCACAAGATTTAATATAAAGGCACATATAACCCGTCACAAAACACGGCACATATTGCACATAATTTTCACATACATTATACATATAATTTTTCCATGTAACCCGTCACAAAACACGGCACACAATGCACATAATTTTCACATATATCATGCATATAATTTTTCCCATGCAGTCCGTCACAAAAACACGGCACACACTGTACACATTTTCTCAAAAGAAAAAAGGGGGGGGGGATTAAACCCTACACGACACATTTTCAAAAGAAAATCCGTCCCAACACAAAGACATATTGCACATATTTTCCCCTACGTAGTCCGTCACCCAAAAACACGGCACGACACATATGCATAACACAAAAAAATCCGTCCCTACACGGCACACACTTTCACATATAACCCGTCACAAAACACGGCACGTGTCACATTTTTTCACAAAAATTATCACTACACGATAATTTTTCTCACAATGTACATACATAAATAGCATTAGGTACAAAACACCAAAGCATGCAATTCACTAGATAGGCACTTTATTTTCACAAATAAGAGCTAATCTACACATTTCTGCACAAAATACACATACCCACAATTTTTACATGTCCATTTTCAACAATTCATCAAGAATTTCACAAAAAGGCATAAAATAATAACAAAAATTCAAAAATGCGAAAAACTAAAACCTAGTTCTAGCATTCAAAAATTCGAGCAGGAATCAAAACGGAAATGCATTTCTTACCTCCCCGACGTTCATGGAGCGACGATTGTGCACCTCCGGATTCGGATACAAAACATCCGGGTTCTTCGAAGATGGAACGAACGAAATCCAATTCCTTTGGAGCTCCATCCGTTGCTCAACCACCTCTCGATCAAGCGTTGACGACGACTCCTTCGAGATCCCTCCGCCATCAAGCGATTCAAGCGAAAAATGGAAGAATTTGGTGTAAAAATGGAGGATTTTCTCTCTCTCTCTCTCGCCTGGTTCACGAACTGGAAATGAGGAAGAAGAAGGGGGAGCCTCGGCATTTAAGCCCGGTCAAAACCTGGGAACCGTAAAAACCAAAGGTGGTCCGTACGGACCTCTTTGCAACTGTGTTGGTCCGTACGGACCTCTTTGCAAGGTGGCCAAATTACTTTCCCGCCCTTATAATCTTTGCCCCGGCCGTCCTAAGGCCTTTTCCAGTAAATCCAAGTGCAGAATGGTCCCTAACCCTTCAATTCAACCACCGGCCGTCAGCGTAAGACCGGTCCTCGCCCACTTCAACGGCAATTCAACCACCGCCATCGGCCGTAAGACCGGTCTCGCCACTTCAACGGCAACTCCAACCACCGCCATCAACGTAAGACCGGTCCTCGCCACTTCAACGGCAATTCAACCACGGCCATCAACGTAAGACCGGTCTCGCCACTTCAACGGCACTAACCACCGGCCATCAACGTAAGACCGGTCTCGCCACTTCAACGGCAATCAACCACCGCCGTCAGCGTAAGACCGGACCTCGCCCACTTCAACGGCAATTCAACCACCGGCCATCAACGTAAGACCGGTCCTCGCCCACTTCAACGGCAATTCAACCACCGCCCGCTCAACGGCAATTCAAGAAGGAGCCAACACCTCCCAGCACGAATCCCAAGGCACGAGACGCCTCCAAACGCCCGACGGCATCAAGAAGGAGCCAACACCTCCCAAAGACGAATATCAAGGCACAAGACGCCTCCAAACGCTCAACGACAACTCAACCACTGCTCCTCAAAAGGAGGTCCGAAGTCATCTTCCCAACGAAAAGGGCCCCTACAAGGTCATGCATCCTCAAAGCAATTCAAGCACCGGCAGCCGATGTAAGCCCGAACTTCGCCCACTTCAACGGCAACGCAAGCACCGGCCATCAAAGTAAGCCCGAGCTCCTCCCCAACAAGTCGAAAGGGAAGTCATACAAGATCGCATATCCTCAAAGACCGACCATCATCCTTGCCCACTCAACGGCAAAACAAGCACAAGAAGGAGCCAACACCTCCGAGTACAAGTCCCAAGGCACGAAACGCCTCCAAAATGCCAAATGGGGAAGCTATCACCGACCGTCATCCTCGCCCACTTCAACGGCAACGCAAGCACCGGCAGTCATCGTAAGTCCAACCTTCTACTCAACATGCAAAAACACAAAGGCATCTACGCCTCGAAGCACAAGGCAGCCACGCTCCACAAATGCGGCTAGAAGACGATTCAAAGTCTCGCGCATTACATCAAAGCGGCTAGAAGACGATTCAAAGTCCTCGCGCATTACATCAAATCGCGGCTAGAAGACGATTCAAAGTCTCGCGCATTACATCAAACCGCGGCTAGAAGACGATTCAAAGTCTCGCGCATTACATCAAATCGCGGCTAGAAGACGATTCAAAGTCCTCGCGCATTACATCAAACCGCGCTAGAAGACGATTCAAAGTCCTCGCGCATCACATCAACCGCCGCCAGATGACGATTCAAAGTCCTCCAACCGTGGCACCAACCGCCGCCGAAGACGATTCAAAGTCCTCCAACAGGCACCAACCGCCGCCGATGACGATTCAAAGTCCTCCAGCCGTGGCACCAACCGCCGCCGTAAGACGATTCAAAGTCCTCCGTGGCACCAACCGCCGCCGAAGACGATTCAAAGTCCTCCACCGTGGCACCAACCGCCGCCGTAAGACGATTCAAAGTCCTCCAGCGTGGCACCAACCGCAACCGAAGACGATTCAAGTCCTCACTCTATCTCCGGCCCGAAGGCCTTAAACCACCCGATTCGGAAAATCGTAAAATTTCCATCCCAGACACCACCACGTCCTCACAATTGACCTCGGCGGTCACCACATCTTAGGACACCACCACGTCCTTACCACCGACCTCGGCGGTCACACAACACTTCGTGGCACCACCACGCCCACACAAATTCACGACCTCTCGAACTACGACTGTGCTTGATTCCCGCCAGTGGATACGTAGGAATCCTATCACAGTGGTCCAGCCATCGACCTATGCGGTCACCCAGACACCACCACGTCCTTACCACCGACCTCGGCGGTCACACAACACTTCAGTGGCACCACCACGCCCGCACACTCACAAATTCACGACCTCCGAACTACGACTGTGCTTGATTCCCGCCAGGGATACGTAGGAATCCTATCACAGGTCCAGCCATCGACCTATGCGGTCACCCAGACACCACCACGTCCTACCACCGACCTCGGCGGTCACACAACACTTCAGTGGCACCACCACGCCCGCATTCACAAAACACTCACCCCACACCCGAACTACGACTGTGCTTGATTCCCGCTGTGGATACGTAGGAATCCTATCACAGGTCCACCTTATTGACCTAAACGGTCACACAAAAGGACACCACCACGTCCTCACATTGACCCTCACGGTCACTTCCTCTCCAAAGACGCGATCCATTAGGACCCTTATCTTATCGGCGACCCCACTTCTTTCATAAGTGACGTCGTCGAGGGGCTTCGTAAGTACCCCAACTGGATCACCCCCTTTCAAACACACGGAAACACCGCAGACTCATCCACGCAGCCTCGTAGACCTCTCTCACTCAAAACCCTCTCAAAACCCTCTCAAACCCCCAACCAAACCAAGGGAGGAGCCTTTCCGGGATAAAAAGGGACAAAAGGACCTTTTGGGAATTTTCAGAAATCGAAGCAATTAAGGTCCGTACGGACCTCTTTGTTTCAATGATTACTAAATCCCCTTAAAGTCCACAATATTCCCTCAAATCCCGGGAAAATGATTACTTCCTCGCAGAGTTGGTCCGTACGGACCTCTTTGCATGCAAGATGGTCCGTACGGACCTTATTGCTCAGTGGAACACCATCATTCCGTAATATTCTCCATCATTGCATTCCCTCAAATCGAGGAAATCCAAAATTCGGATAACCAAGAAGGTCCGTACGGACCTCTTTGCTCCGAAATTTTAACTATAAATAGAGGGCTTCCTCTCCTCATTTTCACACCCCTCCCTCTTCTCTCTTCCTCCCTTAGCCTTCTGGCTCCCCTCTAAGTCCTCTTGAGGCACTCCCGCCCCTTTCGGATCCTTCCGAGGCCTTCCGAGCTCCTTGTGGTGCTCCGAAGCCTCCCCGAGCGCTCCCGAGACGCTCCCGCGCTGCCCCGAGGCACTCTCGAGGTACTCGAGGCCCCTCGTGGTACTCCGAGGCCTCGTCGGTCTTTCCACGGTGTCCCGGCTCTTTCCGAGTCAAACCGGCGGTCCCAAACCACGCCGAAACTCTGCCCGAGTGACTCCTGCCACCACAACGCATGCCGAACCTCTGCCCGAGTGACTCCTGCCACCACAACGCACGCCGAACCTCTGCCCGAGTGATCCCGACGATCCCCCCGCACGCCGCACCTCTGCCCGAACGCCGCCTACAACCTCAACTCACGCCGAAACTCTGTCCGCGTACAACCGGCATCTCCCGAAGCAATCCCGATCCATACCGAACGCTACTCCAACCTCAAACACTACTCCCCAAATGAAGACGTACACGAACCAACATTGGTAAGGCTTCCTTCCTACACTATTTCAATACATTTCCATACATAGCATACAATGTAGACATCCGATACAGCATGCATTTTTAAAAGCACACACACACACACACAACATTTAAAGGATATTAGGGGTATCCGAAAGACTCGTTTTACGAGGCTACTCGGGTGAGCTCTAATATTCTAATATTCTCTTCCCGGGGAGTCATCTGACCTCCGAACTCAAAATCTCATCACACAAAAACAGTTTAAAATTATCTTTAAACTGATGCCCTTTTTCAATGTTTTGGGCTTAATAAAAACGGCGTGGCGACTCTACAAATGCGAAAACAAACGGCGAGACACCTCCAACGCGAAAGACTGCCAGATGCCGGGGCCGCGAGGCCTTTCTCGGATCCAGGCTATTTCACTTGCATGTTCAATTGGCATACTTAGTAGATTTACAAGTAATACAAGTGAAGAACATTCGACGAAACTAAAAAGAGTACTAAGGTACTTAAAATTTACAATAAACTATGGCTTGCATTACAAGTGTAATTCACCTACACTTAATGTTATAGTGATCCAAATTGGGCATCAGATGTAACCAACTCCAAATCAACGAGTGGTTGGTTATTTACCATTGGAGGAGCCATAGTTGCTTGGTCTTCAAAAAG
Organism: Adenophora triphylla var. japonica; assembly: GCA_022495995.1. Lineage (NCBI taxonomy): Eukaryota > Viridiplantae > Streptophyta > Magnoliopsida > Asterales > Campanulaceae > Adenophora > Adenophora triphylla. Next base: position 13,936 of record JAFEMH010005426.1, read on the forward strand.
ACAAACATGTGTTGCTTTGTCTTCTATGAAATCAGATTACATAGCCATGTCAATGGCTAGTAAAGATTTAATATGGTTTAGAAGATTTCTAAGAACTATACCATTTATTGATTCTAAGAAAGGAGCTACAACTTTGTATTGTGATAATCAAGCTGCCATATTCAATACAAAGAATGAGAGAATATCAAATCATAGCAAACACATTGCTATGTGATATAATCATATTAGAGATATGGTTAAAAAGGGAAAGATAGCACTTGAGTATCTTCCTACAAATCAATTGTTAGCTGATCCACTAACAAAATATTTATCACGGGATAAAATTACAAAGGTCATAAGAGATATGGGACTGTTACCGGTCGAAACAATGTCTTAATTGAAACAACCTTTATCTTAAGATACAAGTCATAGATTTGTCACCTTATGTTTTAAAGTTAAAAGAAAATTCAATATTAGAGATTGGTGAAATGGAAACTTGGACACATTTCAAGTGCATAACTTAAAAATAGTGGGGGTGTCACTATTTGAAAGTTTCATATATGATCTATGCACTTTCATTACCACAACAAGATTAGGATGGATTTAAAATCCTTAATAGACTTATAGCTCTCGTAGAATACGTTGTGGACATTCTCGATAAGTCTACCTATACAAGTAAAGAAGTGAAAGGCCTCTTCTTATGGATTACTCTGGTAAAATTTCTAGAGTACTTGTGAAAACCTGGATTAAGCACAAGGCCCAACTATAAGGTGCTACCAAGAATAAAAGGAACAAGAAATCATACATGACGAGGATATGTCTCCCTAAAGGTTTCACATTCAACCATAAAGTTTAAGACTCGTCCACTTAATGGCTATTCATTATGTAAAGAAGCTGTAATTGTTTTGTGTTATTATATGTAAATAAGTGGGGGATTGTTATATGTAGTAGTATTCACATATAGTTACTCTTCTCCCATATTGAGTTTGTATAGCAACTTTCTTCATTCATGGTACAAAAGTTTTGTTGTCTTCTCTTGTCTTCTTCATTGTGTCTTCTTTATCCCATATGGGATTCCTAATAAAACTTTTGGAGCTAAACTTGTTATATCATAGCTAAGTTTGAGGAGTTCCTATGAGCTTGCTTGAGCTTCCCTTTATTATGGGAAAATGTCAAGTGTGGCTTAAAGTTTTGAGTATTATATATATATATATATATATATATATATATATATATACATATATATATATATATATATATACATATATACATATATATATATATACATATATACATATATATATATATATATATATATATATATATATATATACATATATATTGTATATATAAGAAAGAAAGAATTTCTAAGAGTATGATTGTTTGTAGAGGCACACCGGTTCGGCTTTGTTGCGTCTTTTCAAGACAACAACACGAACCCTATAAATTGGGTTGGCCTCTTCCGAAAAAAAAATGAAACAATTAATACCCGAGTCTCTCTTCTTATCAATTTTGTCCTTTGAGTTAAACAGTTAAAGTTTCGATTATTGTTCTATAGTTATTCAAGGGAGTGTACCTTTGAATAAGAGTGCGTAGGTTTTGTATTCTGATGGTGAAATTCGTTGAGAACCATTACACCATAGTGAGACGAATTAAATACCTTAAAGATAACATCTTTTGGTGTGCCTAACCTAATTATTCCTTACCCACAATTCGAGTCATATACAATAAAGATAGCCACTCCACCAACCATGCCCCTAAAGTCATCACAAAATGAGTCCATCAATTTCAACGGAGATAGAGATATAAGCTTCTAAACCACATTTATTGTCCATAGTATTGGAAGGATATTATAAATATAACATTGATGATGATTAGGGAATAAAGGTTTTTCCATTACAATCATATAACCTAGGGATGACCAAACTGTAACCAAAACAGACCCAGAACCGTTGAACCGGCTCAGAACCGTAATCGGCGAACTCGAAACAGACATGAACTGTGAACCTGATGGAGGAAATTTACCTTTTGTAATAATTATCTAGCAAGTGAACTAGTTATCGATATAGTAGTATGCACAAGCAAGGTCGAATCCACATATACTTGGTGAAAAACAAGTAAATTCAAGGTAGTAAAAAGTAACCAAAAGGGGGTTTTATTTGTTGATTATTATTCTACAAAAACAAAAATATATATTAAACTAGAAATAAATTAATATAAACAGAAGAAATTAGATTAACAAGGGATTCACGGATTGTGATTCACAACTATCTTTACTCTACACCATTTTAGTAATAAAGGGAACAATCTTATTAAATGATTCGTTCAGTAAATTAAGGGTTGGAACTTTTGGCGTGCGAATTGCAAATCTAATATTTCTTTTATATTATATTTTCGTTAGGTCCATACAACATGCAAGAAATTCATTAAACTCTTAAGAACAATTGAACCTATGTCCTTTTTCACTTATGCTATTTTTTCCTCAATTGAATCTAATCATCACAATAATGTTCAATGTATAAACCATACACGCTAGTGTAATAATTTATACTCAAGTAATTTAAAGGCCAAAAGTATCTTAACATACAATTGAAACCTAAAAAATGTCTTTAAAAATATTGAGAAAAACAAGAACGAGATTGATTGAAAGAATTAATTCATATTTAGCATATAGATTCAATAGTCACTAAATCCAATCCATGAATAAAAAAATATTGATACTTATCTCCATAACAATGAACACAAGTAATATAATTAAGAACATAAATCCTGGAACTTGATCCTTTTGGATCATTGTTTTCAACCTTGAAAAGAAGAATCTAACATATATGGAAAAAAAACATTACTGGAGTTGTTCAATTTATAATTAAGAGAAGAGGGATCAAAATTAGAAAACAACCGAGGAATCCTATGCCAAAAAGGAAACTGAGAAGTTGCTGGAGAGGGAGGGTGCGGCTACCCCCTATAGGGGGTGAGACTACCCCCTTATAGGCAGAAGGTAACACACTTTCTGGAGTTTGGGACCATCAGGCTCCTCCCTCAAAGTACGTGCGCTCATTGTACTTTGCGGACTTGAACCTTTTTTAGCAAATTTTTGGAGGTCATAACTTATTCGCGCGAACTTCAATTGGGATGTGCCATATATCATCTGAAATCTCTCATTGAGTACTATCCATTCTTATTGGTTGCACAAGGTCACATCCTTCTTGTTATTCTGTTATTTTTATTCTTTCCTCATTTGCCGCCCTACTCTTATTCATTTTTGTAATCTTTAATACCATAATCCACAACATTTTCCTTCTATTCCCTCTACTCATAAACTCTACAAAAATCTATAAAACACCCAAAGTTGAGCATTAAATAAGTTTAAAAGTATATCATTTGGAAGGGTAGAAACACATCAATCAAATATCTCCAAACTTATCTGTTGCTCGTTCTCAAGTAAAACAAAACTAGAGCAAGAATTTAAACTACTTTCTAAACTAAGAAATACAAATACATTAAAAGCAAAAAATATTTTTGAATGTTCAAAGCATATAAAGGGTTGTTAGCCATATAACGGTCAAATTCTTTACAAACACACATAATTTACAAGAGTTATCATGAACATGAGATTACAATTACATTAATACATTTAACTTACAATTATCCACCATAATATGAAAGATGGATAATTAATGAGAAATCATCGTCACCAAATTAAGATATTTTATAGGGTCACTTGTGGCATGCTCTAAATCAATGACAATTAGTTAGAAATTATACACAAGGACACTCATATGCATGTTAAACACAACTGTCAACCCGACTACTCTTTAGTGATCAAATTAGGTTTTATGGCTTGTAATTTATCGCGGTAATCACAGGCTAGGTTCATGGTTACAAATAAAGGTAAGGACATACGAAGTCAAGCAAGTGAAACCAGTAAGTCTTCACAATGTATCCTCACTTTGAGTTTATCTCTCCGCTCACCATGCTAACCCAATGATTCAACCCTCAAACTTAGAACTTTGCATGCTTTCCTACAAAGGGGTTGATTTCATTCCTCTATTTACTTTGTCATTTTGAATCACAATTTACATAGCATATAAGAGGCCAAGACTTTTCAGATTTTCTTCATCTTTTTTTTTTTGTTTTGCATATATAAAGATCACGAAGAATATAATTACTAAATACTTTGCACATGCCGCTCTTTTCAATACAATACATGACCATTTTCTTTTCTTTGTTGACCTGTTTCCAATCAAGTCCTTGATTTTTCAAGCACAACCCACAATTTTCATTAATTCCCTAGTTTTACTTTCTTAAAAAGGTAAGAAAATAATGGATAAGTGTAAGGGTAAGATAATGTGGGTACAAAATGAAGTCGAATGACGATCTTTGATAATCTCTCACTTTGTGAGAAATTTCCATTCTTGATAAAGCTCAAAATGGGTTCTAGCGGAATTTTGTATAAATGAATAGAAAGTTAAAGCCTCACAATTTGGGTTCAACGAAAATAGCCATATATCACTTCCCGAATAGCCTATTTGATGTGTTATTGACCGTCATGCAAATATGTTTTAGGGACTCCGAAAATGTCATAGTGATCATATAAAAGTTTCCTAAGTTGGTAATTATTAAGAAAATAGTATGTAATTGAAAAGTGGAGCAATCATACTTTACATGTTTCAATGTAATCATATCCCCATATTGATAATAACACTTAATATAAAAAATTAAAGAACCCTCAAATCATCAGACTTTAGCTAACATCCCAAAATAAGAAGAGATTTTTTTTTTAAAAAAAAATCTATTTTTTGGAGGGTGATACTATTTACAGTCTCCTATAAACCCACAAACTCAAAGATATGTCTAATCCCAAACTCAAAACATGCTATATCCTCGTAGCATAAGTAATGGAAGCATGTCTTGAGTTTAAAGAATGACATAACACAATAAAATTAAATGAAAGCAATTAAAACATACCTAGTTGGGTTTGCCTCCCAACAATCACATTTGTTTAAAGTCAGTATTACGATTATGACCCTAATTTTACTTAGGGGTTTAGGTGGCCTTGTTGTGTATGACCTTTGTTTTCTTCCTTTGGACCACCTCAGGCTTTATCGGGCACAAACATCCACAACCTTCAATGTATAAGTTTCATTTTTGATCAATTCAGGTGGTATCCAAGAAACTTTTGTAGCTTTCTTTTTTGCCATTTTCTTCTTCTTTTTGGGGCTCTTTCCCCCAAACTCATTTGGTTCATCAATTTCATTAGCTTTAGGAGCAAAATTATCAACAAAAATTTCAGAGAAGTTATCTTGATTAAAAATTCAACAAAGATAGAATCAAATATATCAAAAGAAAAACATCCATCTATAGATATTAAAGGAAAGAATAATTTCAATGGTGTCACTAAATTCTTGGGATAATGGTATAGGTGGAGATACGTACGAGCCGTCACTAAAAGAGTGTTGTTCGGATTTATTGTTACTAGCCATGGCGTCCAAATATAGATTGGACGAGTTAAATCAGCTCCTAAGATAAGAGATTTCCAGCATTGAGGACTCGGGGTGGCTTTATGACATGACTTGCAGACAATGTTCTAGAAAGCGCTAGGCGGTCGCTAGTCGTCGGATCCGGGCCTTGCGCCTATAGCGCATAGGCGGGGCCTAAGTGGGGACTTAACGGGGCCGAGAAATTAGTTATAAATTATCGAATTTAAAACAAAATTTTTATAACAACTAATTATATAGAAATGTTTAAAATTTACATGATTAAATAATACAATGTATTAAAATTCTTCATCTATTTTAGTATTTTTTTTTTTAATAATAGAATACAATTTTTGATCATTAATATAGCAAACAACATGTAGTTTGATCTAATTTAACTAAAATGAAGCCCAAAATAGGCCCACCTATCTTTAGTTCAACCCAAATACCCCATTTAGATCCAATATCCCCCGTCCCATATTATATACCCATATACCCTAATGAACCCCTAACCCTAACCTTCCAATCCATCAGCGGCTGCTCCTTCTCTCTCTATCCTCAACAACAATGGCTTCTTTTTCTCTCTCTATCCGTAGAGCTCTTCTCCACCATATCTTCTTCATTCTTCACCCCAACCATTCCAAGCTCACATGTCACCCATCATCGTCTACCCCTCTGTATTTTTTTTACTCAATGTATTATTTAGAACACTGCTTGCAGTCATACGGAACCCAATCGATAAGGGACTTCTATCCAACTCTGGAAAATATATTCTCCAAAAAAATCGATGGGTAGGTCTTCCCATTTTCGATCATCCATCGCGATCCATTTCGTAAGAGATTTTCGCAATAATAAACAAACAAAATAATAAAATGTACTAAAATAATAATGCAGAACCTTGTTCTCAACTTCAATAATGGGAATGTGTTTACTTCTCTACAAACACACATATATACATGCACATAGGACGTGGTATCTTGAAGAAGTTAATTAGAGTATCCAAAATGGCAAGAGCTCTTTAGATGGGTTTTTAGTGGGCTCTATATGCCACATAATTGTCAATAAACAACTTTCACTATTTTTCACAATATTAAGAGCTCTTTAGCGATGAGTTTCTTACGGTCCCACATGACATATTAAACCAATTAGTGAAAGTTTTTGTATAGAAAGTTGTTGAAATTAATGAGCTCTTTCCTATATGAAAGGCCCTTTGTTGATATGCAGATGATCAGACAGCTATGGTTTGGCTTAGCTGTCAGATGTTTGTTGAATTGTGCAGCGGAATAAGAGAAGCTTGAAATAATGATAGGACAAAGAACACAAAGAAATAATGCAAGTGTGTGAATGTGATTGCAGAAATGTAATAACATAGAGAATTTAAAGTGGTTCAGAGTTCACTCCTCCTACATCCACCCCCACTGTCAATCTTGACAAGTGAGATCAATTTTATTATAATCTTTAATCAACAAAAATTACAAATGATTGATTTAGGCAAGTTCCTTGAACTTCCTCTTCCTAATTAGTACAGTCAACTAGGGATACACTTAAAGTATAGTCTTAAGTGTTTTTACAACTTGAAGTACAGTCTCAAGATTTTACAAAACAACTAGTACACTCAAAGTGCAGTCTTGAGTGTTTACAAACTAATTCTACACCTAAAGTACAGTCTTAGGATTTTGGAATTTGTGAATTAACACAATAGGGTTGTTTGTTGTTGAAGCAGAGGTTTAGGGGTGAGGGTTTTGGTTTGGAACAGGGTTTAAAGGGTAGGGATTGGTGAGTGTGTGTGTGTGGATTACAGGAGGTGTCTGTGGGTGTAAGGGAAAGGTTTTGGACTGTGAAAAAGAGTATTTTTCAAGAGTGGTTTGTGTAGAGGATGAACTCCTCTATTTATACCCTTCAATGTAGCCGTTGGAATATGACTGTTGCAGCTACATTAATGAGCCTTGACTGGTCTTTGCCCCACTTGTCCACTTGCAGGTCTTCATGAGCTGGCTTGAGCTGTGGCTTGAGCTGAGAGCTTCCAGAAGGTCTTCAGTGGTCTTCATTGGTCTTCAATAGTGAACTTGACATCTGTGAAGATCCAGGTTCCACTTTGGTTGAGATTGTGGTAGCAGAGAATGAGACAGAGTGATGGCTATCAGAGGGAATGAAGTCATAGCTGTCAGATCATACTAAGGCTTAGCTATCAGAGATGTTCTCTAATAAGGACTTAGATGCACATGATGACTTGATAGCTAAGAGAGGAAATATGATTCAAGTTATTGATTGAATGTAACCACTGTATAAGATAGAATCATAACTGTCAGACTCATAGCTGTCAGATAAACTGAAAGATGAATATAACAGATTTCCTCTTTTGATATAAACCCTGTTCTATATATATATTCCTTTATTAAAACCAACTAACTAGGACTTTGATCAAAGTTAGGTCCTAACAATTTTCCCCTTTTTGGTAAAGGAAGATCTATTTAGAACATGTTTTCACAGTTAATGATAAGAGAAATACTAATGAAGGAAATAATTCAGGGATTCATATCATGCACAAGTAATCAGAATGAGATTGAAATACTTGGATTTGATCTCAAGATGAGAGAAGTTCACATATTACAGCCATAAAAACACAAAAACAAACAAAATAGATTGTTTCAACCAAAAAAAAATGTCAACAAAATACAATTCAGTCATCAGCAAGTTGATCATAGAATTCTTCTCTTTCTTGCCTTGCTGAAAGGAGCTCATTTCTTTCTTCCTCCAGTTCTCTTCTCATTTCTGGTTCAACTCCTCTGTAATAGAACTCATTGTTCCATTCCCAAGTCATCCTCTCATCATATTTGAAAAACTTATCTTCCTTTGCTTTCAGTTGGGCTCTAGTGAGAGGCATCTGATCATTTCTTATTCTCATTGTGCCCCACAGATGCTTCTTCTTGTTCCTTGCTTTCTTGCTTATCTTGGGCACAAGAGATGGATCTGGTTGAGGAACAGGGGACATTTGAAAGGATTGTTGAGGAGGGTTGGAAATGGTAGAAGATGGAATGATTATGGGAGAGACTTGATCTGGGCTTGAAAGATCATCATCATCATCATCACAGTCAGAGTCTGATGAAAGATCAATAACATTATGAGCCCTGCTTTGGTTGACAGCTATGGATTCTCTGAACTCTTTGATCTCAGGAATAGAGATCAGTTTCATGAAGTGAGAGTTTTCATTGGGAGAGTTGAAGAGAATGGGATCAACAAAGATGAAGGGTGAAAGATAGGGCTCAATGCCTGGATTAAGGGTTGGGGGAAAGATATTGACAATTTTGCTTATCAAAAGCATAAGGGCACACTTCTGATCAAACAGAGAGAGAAAGAATGATTTTGCAAGTTCAATGCACAAGGTGAAAACTAAACCTTTTGGCATGAAGAGACAAGAATTGAGTGATGGAGAGAGAAGTTGGCTGAAGAGAATTTCCCAATCAATAAGTGTATTGGGAGTGATGAATTTTGGGAATGATGGGATTTGGTGAACAAAATGAGAGGTTGATAAAGTCCTTGACACTTTCCATTCTTCATAGGCAAAGAATACTAATCCTGCAAGATTTCTAGCCACCATAATCAAACCATTTCTTGACAGCCTCGGGATTTTGGATAGGTAAAGGGGTTTGCAATTTGGGAAATGGGTCACATTGGCTAACCTTGTCCTAGCCGCCTTGATGGAAGAAATAGAAAAATCAATGCCACAGCTAAGCATCCAAGGTTCCTTTTTGGGAAGGTAGGCTTGATTTAGAGTTGGAGGAATGGAATGGCTTAGAGGGCTGTCAGGACTGTTAGGGAAGGGATCACTGTCAGACACATCTTGACCTTGTCCAGCTAGGATTGGACTTTGAGGGGAGGCTTCAACTGATTCATTTTCAAGGATTGGGGAGATTGGTTTGGAAGGAGCAGAGGTATGGGTTGAAAAAGATGGGATTGAAATAGAGGATTGACCAGGACTTTGATTGAGGAGATCAGAGCTAAATTGAGATTTTAGGAGATTTAATGCTGCCCTGACTTCTCCTTTGGTCAATTTTTGCTCAAGAATGGTTACAAGGGCTGCCTCATTTTCTGGGGTTCCATCAAACACAAGTCCCTTGCATGCATTCACAATTGTTTCTCCCTTTGAGACAAGCTTGGGATCAATTTCAACTCCAACTTTCTTAAGACTTTGAATGACCTCGGTATGTCTTATCGGATTCCCCTATCAATTTCAACAGTAGGGGTAGGTTCATTCACAAGCTCAGTCTCAGGTATAGAGGGGATGGTTTGGATATCTTCATCCATAGCTGTCACCTTTGGATTACTAGATGACTCTCCTGGTCCACTTCTTTTCTTGATAAGCCTAGACCTGAGTTCATCTATGGCCATCACTGTTTCCTCTTTACTAAGAACATCATCAATATAAATGAGAGCAGCCTTTTCAGTATCAGGGTTCCCATCCAACTCAATAGCATCAATGGCTCTTAAGATTTTGGCTAACTGTTGAGGTTGGGTAGAGGGGATATTTTCATCGGTGTTCCCCTTAAAGGTTGCTTCTCGATTGTTCTTTGAGGTTAAGGATGGCTTCTATGGCCGATCGGTGACCTGAGCTAGGTGTGGATGACTTGCCTACTCTTGGACTGACAGTAGTGGATTTTGGAGAAAGGGAAGGGGTATTTATTTTGGTTTTCTTGGCCTTGGGTGCTTTCTTTTCAGGTTTTCTTTTCTTTGGCAAGAATTTAGAAGGAATGGATAAAGAGGATTGTACCTTGGATGCAGTAGTACATGCACTGGTAGGGATAGGCATCGAGAGGTTGCTTGCCTTTGTGCACGCTTTGGATAAGTTAATGGCCGCCTGAAGCTCTTGAGGGTCTATGGTATCATCACCAACATTAGCTTGACCCATGGTGTCAACCTCATGATCTAATGGCACCTCTTTCTTCATTATCCTTATCGTAATTTGTCAGACAAGGTAGTTTCACCGCCGCCTACACGATCATCCTTGTTTTTGCCTTTGTTCCTACGAGATACCACGCCTTTTTCAACAATCTGTCTTCTTCACATTGGATTGTACACCCTCTTTATTCTCCTACTTGTAGCCAATGCTATCAAGTCCTTCCAGTGTTCAATCTTCTTTCTTGTTTCTGCTTGCAGTTTCTCTTGTGTTTCAATAAAACTACTGATACTTACATCATCTCCAGCTCTCATCACAGCTCCCTTCTTTTGTTTCAATGCAAAAGTTCTGTCATTGAAACACTTGGTCTCTCGATGCCTTCACGCCTTCAACTATTTCTTGTGTAGAGGAGGATTGAGCTTAGGAATTAGAACATCAAGAATTCCACTCATGAATAAGTTGTTCATCTTTCCACCTTGCTTCTTGAATTTTAGAGTGGAGGTTGAGACTGCAAGCTGGAAGTTGTGAAGAAGAACAATGCACCAGTTTGTGTCTTTGGTCAATAGGCTCAGCATTCGCTTCCATTCATTTGATCCCATTTGATCAAATGAAGATTGCTTGCCATCAATGGCTTTGTTGACCACATCCATAAGAGTTGATTTGAAAATGTCGGCTTTGTCCTTCACCATTGCTTTGTCGTGTACACTCTTGAAGTCATGAACTTTAACCCCAAAGAATTTCTCATATACAGTCTTCAATCTATCAGACCCTCTGTCCCATATGTTTTTCACAGCATCTTCTTTGTTTGGGATCCCATAGACTTCACTTACCATATCTTGAGTAATGGTTATCTCCACATTGTCTATGGTGGCAGTTATTGAATTGTTTTCCTTGTTCCTCTTTCCTACCAGGTAAATCTCTCTGCACAGTTCTTCATAAATTGGAGGTCTGGCTCCCATGAATTTAAGCAATTCATTGACCTCAAGAAGTTCTTGGATGAGTATCCCAACTTCGGACTCACGAAGCTAGGTTTAATGAAGTAACTGTGAGCATCTGGGTAACTTGCTTTTGATGCTGCCATTGATGGTTAAAGGAATTAGGGTTGAAGGAATACGATGAAGGATTAGTGAGGAAAAGAGATGAATTTTAAACAGAGGGTTAATGAAACAGGGGTTTTTGGTGATTACGAAAGGAGAGAGAGACAAATAATGAGTGGAGAGTGGGTTTTAATGGGCATTGGGGGTTTCAAAGTTTAGTAACTGTTCATGTGAACAGTGATTTTTGCCCTTCCCCAAGTTGAGGCATTAACTTCCACAGAGCACAAGAAGAACATTCTCTTTTTCAAGAATTTTGCAGGTGAAGAGATGGCTAAGGAAGTGACAATTGTGAGCAATTAACACGATCAAATCACAAAAAAGTTGCTTTAACCTAGCTGTAAAAAAAAACTTTGTGATTAAGTCTAGTTTGAATGATGATGGTCTCGAGATAGCTAGGGAAACTTGCCTATAAAACAATGACAATTTCAGAGGAAACTTATTCGCATTGTTTTATAAACACAAATGGGTAGATTTTCCTCAAAGTTTAATCCCAAAAATATGGCTCAAACAAAGAAAACAGGTTGGTTTTGGGAAGAATTGTGAGGATGATTTGAGGGGGGATGAAATGGAGATAGAGAGAGAGTCCTTCAATGTAGTTGAAAGTTCAGAGGGAGTGAGAGACAGAGGTAAGAACAAGAGAGTGAGAGAAGATCAGGACTATGCACTACAAGAAAAAGAGGATTTAGCTACAAATTTTTTAGCTACAAAAATATTTTGTAGTTCAAAGATTTACATTAGCGACGAATTATTTATTCGTAGACAATTCTCTTTGTTTTTGCGACAATATTAGTTTTGTAGTCAAATGCTAGACTAAGAAAACAAAACAAAAATATTTGTCGTTGAATGAATTGATAAAATTTGGGTGCCAGGCAAATTTTTTGACGCACGAAATTTCCCGCGTGAAACAAAAAGTACATAAGATTTCGCTACAAAAATATAGATCATTTGCTATGAAATTATTGCACACCTTTAAAACCACCCCTGAAATTTTGCTAAAATCACCCCTAAAATTTAAGTACATTTCATAATGCATATATTACAATTTATTTAATGAATATGTGGGATTAGCTTAACAAATATGAGGTGCCATTATCATCTCTCAACGTAAAACCTATTCCTTCCCTAATTCGATTAAACTCATCGTCGCCTTTTCTTTAACTGCGGCCATTGAGCATTGAGAGAGAGAAGTAGCTGCGGCCATTAGAGAAGAGAGAAGTAATTGCGGCATTGAGAGAAGACGATCTGGACGGCTTGAGAGTAGGCGCAAGTCATCAGCAGCAACCGGCCGCAACCCTCAGCCTCCGTTGTTCATCGCTTCGACCTAAATCCCTTCAACTCCGGCCAACAGCCATTAACGCCGGTCGCTTCTCCATTAGTTCCGGCCGAGTCAAGCTTCAATTTGCCGATGAGAACTCCCAACTCCGGCCAAGTATTCATAACCGAATGGTTTAATTTCCCAACAACAATCTGGCTGGCTGGTCCTTTCCTGGGAATAGAAACTCTCTGCAGAGTCCTAGATTGAGGTATTGATCTCTCTCCCAATTTTTTTTTTCTAAAATAGATATAGGATGGTTGGTTTGGGAAGGGGTATATTAACTTAAAATTTGCACAACCTTTTATATATATCTGAGGAGCTTGGTAAGCTTGGTATCTAATGTTTTGTGGAGAAGTCTTATTTGGTTCAAGTTTGTGAAAATTATGCGTGTGGTTCTATAGTTGCTAGTAAGAGGCTAGTGCTTTTTTTGGGGGATGGTTATTGGATTAGAATGGGTACCTCTTTCTTAGTAAATTGAGATGCCCACCAAGTGTTTGATATTAGTCCCAAGTGGTGGTTTAGTGAAATGGGACCTCGTAAGTCTGTCTGTCTCTCTCTCTCTCTCTCACACACACACACACAAAGATATACTGACATGCTTCAACATCTCACAACTGCTACTTTATAACATTGCAGGGGTACTCAGCTGAATGAAGCATTACAAATGCAAATGGAAGTACAAAGGCGCTTAAGCGATCAACTTGAGGTAAATACCCATTCAACCCCTAGAACATATTCCCTCCGTCCCATCTTAAAAGTTTAATTTTTTTTTATTACTTCTTTATTCTTTTATGTGCAGCAAAAGAAGTTGATTCAGTTGAAGCGCGAGGCAAGGCTCAAGGGTGGATTCTATGTCAATCCAGAGGCCAAACTTCTGTTTATCATTCGTATCCATGGGTATGATCCCATTATTGTCTCGTATGAATCTTTATGAATGTTTTAGTTTTCAACACTTGCAGCCTGTTGTGCAAATCAGTTACTGTTACTTTGAATTTTTAGTATCAATGCCATGGGATTCTAAGATAAAATTAAAGGCTAAATCAATTAGCTTCCTAAATGTATTATCCGGGGCACTGGTTGAGGTGTTGCCTTGTGACCTTGAGGTCACGGGTTTAAGTCCCAAAAGCAGTCTCTTGCATTTATGCAAGGTAAGTTTGTCTACATTTCCCTCGGTGGTGGGGACCATCGCTGCACGGGGATGCTTTGCACACCGGGATGCCCTTTAGTGTATCTTAAGCTTCTTGTCTTCTTTACCCAAAACCTAGTAAAAGAGGGTGGAATGATCATTTGGAAACAATTGACAATCATTTTAGTCATTTCAATTTCTGTACCTCAATGTGGGATTTTTATAGGTATTTGGGACGTACTTGTCTGGATATCTCTAACAAATTAATGTTGGACGCAGTATTTCAGTATGCTCGTGTCATTTATGCAATTCAAGCTTGGGCTAGAGTTGTGCATTCTCTAGTATGCTTATGGCTGTCAATCTAGATGAAAGGCCTTCCTAAGCTACGGAAGGAAATGGCGAAAGTAGCAAGATAGTATAATATCCAGACCTCGAAGCTATTTTTTTTTCATTAAACCTTTGGCTTATATCTTAATGCATATATCTTCAGGATTGTGTCATCCTTGGAGTAGATACGCGAGCCATCGAGGACCTAATTGTAGCTGATAAATATTGCAAAAAAAAATTCACAATATGGCTCCAAATATATACTGTTGTGAAGCTGGGACTGCTGCTGATACTGTGACAAAGAGGCTTTAACAGATAAATCATCTAGTGTTGTCACATTTTTTTCATGGTATCCCTTCCCATAGTATACATCAAAACTAACAATGTATTTGTAGACAATATTAGCTCTCAGCTGAAGCTTCATCGATATCATACCGGCCGGGAATCAAGGGTAGTTACAGCTCTCACCCTTCTCAAGTCTCATCTTTTCTGGTAAGCCTATAGCAACAATATGATGCTTTTATGCAAATAAATAAATGCGGAGTATTTTTATTTTATTTTTGAAAAATGAAGTTCCTGACCCTTTTGCTGCTTACGTAGCTACCAAGGTCATGTTTCAGCTGCATTGGTGCTCGGTGGAGTTGATTTCACGGGGCCGCATTTGCATGGTTACTTTTACTTGTTAGCTCTGAGATTCTTTTGGTTTATTGTCACACAACTGAAAATATAACTGTAACCGTATAATATTTTACAGATATACCCTCATGGATCAACTGACAGACTACCATTTGCTACAATGGGCTCTGGTTCCCTTGCTGCAATGGCCATCTTTGAATCAAAGTACCATGAAGGCCTTAGTGTAAGCTTGCATTTTCTTTTTCAAGATTCACTGTGATTTCTTTACAAAGATTTTGTGGAACATGCTTATAAATATGTTTCATAATATTCTCCCTCCAAACTTTCATTACTGAGGGATGGAGTAAAATTGGTAGTCGAGGCCATTTGCTCGTGAATATTTAAGGGCTTAGGAAGTGGAAGCAATGTAGATATCTGCATAATAACCAATGTTTATTGTTTCTTTCCACTTCTTGATTGATGAGAATTAAAGCTCACCTGTATTTGCTTTATACATTTTCTAGATTATATTGACATCTGATTTCAATTTGTTTGCATGCTTCCTTGTACGGGGCAGAAGGAGTACCTGAGAAATTACCAGACGCCAAATCCTTGCACCCAAGAAGACAGTTTCGTATTTCCATCCAAAGCTCTGTTTGTCTCTCGCTTTTTATCGGTCATAGGTTAAGTATAGTGGGATATTTTAGTCTTTATTAAATTTGCTTGTTTTATTTTTCTGAGATCAATTTTTTTGAATAATCGCGAAATTAAGAAATTGAAATGTTAGGAACTTAGGGTCAGACATAAACACCCTTGACTTTATATCATAAGGCGATGCTAGAGATTTTTAACTCTACCATGCAGTTATTTTGTGTCTTCCATGGTCGCGATCTCTTATGTTAGGACTAAATGAAAAGGCTAGTTTCTTAACACACTTCTGTGGCTGCAGAGATACTGTTGATGAAGATCACTCCATTAAGAGAAGTGGTTGAAGTAGCAGATGCCATGGAAGAATGAGATAGTATGAGTTTCAACTTTCAAGGTTCATTTTCTTTTACCATTATAGCAAACTTTACAATTTGTTTATGTGTGTGTGGGTGTGAGAGAGAGAGAGAGAGAGCATGAGTTTTACAGCACAGTCAAGTTAATTTTGGTGATTATTTCATTTCATTTATAACTTAAATATGGACCCCAAGTGTTGAAAGGCCCATTTTTTTTCTTCCTATCCTAGTATTGCATTTGGGCTAGCTTGCTACTTTCAAACCAGTTGAGGAGCCTACTGAACTTCATTCCTTGAATTTTTAGTATCATTCCTTGTTTTTACTATTATACTGAGCTTAATTTCTTGTACTCTTTGTTGGAATCTTCACATTTTGTTTCTCCTATTGTCTTTTAAATTAGGTGAAGACAGTTGAGGGGCCTACTGAACTTCAGATTCCTCCAGGTACTCAGCCTGGGGATGTACTCGTCTTGGCAAGAAAAGGTGTACCAAAACTAAACAGACCTTCAATCCGTGGTGATCATGTGTTCACAATCAAAGTTAGTATACCGAAAGGAGAAATAAGTATGAATGCATTCCTCCACTTTTTGTTGTTTCCTCACCTCTTCATTGGCAAGTTCATACGGGAATTTATGTTAGCCGACTCTAAATCATTTTGGGACTGAGGCTTTATTGTTGTTGTTATGCATTTTGACTTTTTATAGTCAAAAATGTAGACACAAATGGATAATAAATATGAAGCACTAGAAACTCATTTACTTTTGACCGGTAAAAGGGAACTGCAGTAATTTCAAGATTCTATGTATTTTTGACACCTTTTTGCTCTTTTCGTCTCCATTGTAGTGGCAAGGAGCGTGAACTACTTGAAGAGCTTGCCTCCCTGAATTCAGCTATCAGCAGCCGTTCTCAAGCTCCCCGTAAATCTCAAGTTGGTCAGTATTCATCATAATAAAGCATTCTTTCATATTTTCTTAGTCTTTCTTGGATAGTGCTACTTTTCTTAAAGCAATTAGTTAATTGTTCTCTATGTGTTTTTGTACTTATTTTTGTTTGTATATTTTGTGATTAGTAGTTACATTTTTATTTATAAATTATACTATGTTAACCTCTTTGGTTTTTATGAGTCCTATTTGGCTGTTTCATATGCTCTAGTTTAAAGGCCGTTGTAGTGTAAGTTAGGGTGTTTGGTAATTTAATATGATAATTAGAGATCATTTTGGAGTTCACTGTATATCTTTTATTATTTAAAGTTTATTGTTTAGATTTGTGGAAAAAACATATGAAGAACTATAAACACAAATTTTTCTCTTTTTGTGTATCATATAGGTGCAGGTGAATCTTAGTGGTACGTTGAACGAAGTCTACGCAGCAAAATATTGTAAGTTTTATATGTTATATAGTGTGAATGTTATTGCTCATTGTGATCACCTCCATGGAACTTTAATAACTTATTATCTATTTTTTAATATTGCAGCTTATCATTATTATTCTGTACAATCATTTGGCTAGAGCTACTACGCAATTACTTATGGAAAGAAAATGTATATAGTTGGACATTGAAACAGTGAAGATTTGAGATAGTGAAGATATATTTTTGTCGCTTCAACTACGTTCAGATAGTGAAGATTTGAGATAGTGAAGATATGTTTTTGTCGCTTCAACTGAGATATTAGAGACAATATTTTTTTGCCTTCGTTATTTGGTTATTTGGGGATGTATCGAAAATTTTAATGATAATTAATTATATTTTAATAACGTGTAGTATTTTGATAAATATAATATTTTCACATATATATTGTTTTTTCTTGGAGCAGCAATTAGATTAAAATCACATTTTGCAAAACAATATCTCGTAGTAAAAAAATGGCTACGCTATGAAAATGTTTCATAGCAAGACAGTAACATTCGGCGATGAAAATATTTTGTAGTAGAAGAATGTATTTATGGCTATGAAAATGTTTCATAGTAAGACAGTAATATTCGGCGACGAAAATATTTTATAGTAGAATAATGTATTTATAGCTATGAAAATGTTTCATAGCAAGACAGTAACATTCGGCGACGAAGATATTTTGTAGTACAAGACCGGATAATTTGGGACGAATTAATTCGTCGCTAAAAGAATTCATTTGGCTACGAAAAATACCCTTTAGCGATGATTTTATATTTTGTCGCAGAAATTATTTGGCGACGAAATTTATTTTTCGTAGCTAAAAAATATACCTACAACTACGAATATTATTTCGTCGCCAATACCCTTTAGCGACGTTGCATAGGCGACGAAATTGCGACGAAAACAGGTTCGTCGCCAATACTCTTTAGCTACGAAATCTTAACATTTTGCTACAAATTTTTTCGTAGCGAAATCTCAATTTTTTTGTAGTGATGGTGTCAAGGAGGTAGCTGTCAGAGAGAAAATTGACAGTAGCGAGGGAGAGGGGATAAGGCTTTTTGGAAAGACTATCAAGGTTGATCAGGGTGAGTCCAGTAAGGAAAAAAGTAAGGTAGAGAGGGTTTATACATTGGGGGAATTGGTTAAGCAAGATAGGGCTCAAACAGCTATGGAGAGGAGCTTAGCTGTCAAGAAGAAGGTTAAGCCTGAGAAGCTGTATACTCCTATGAGCAGGGATTCACTCTCTCCAGGGGTTGGATTGTTGGAGGGGAGAGGTGATAACTTTGCTGGAGTGCATGTCTCTCCTTCTTCAACAATATCATACCTATTCAACTAGGTTATTGGTTGTTTTAGCCCTGCCAGAGTTCCAGCTGTAGAGAGAGAAGAGTCAAGAGCTAGCCAACCACTTGTAGTTGCTGGGAATGGGTCTTATTCTGGAGAATTTAGCTTTGTGACACCAATGGAGGGATTGCTTCAACCATATGATGCAGTTGAAGAATGGTGGCCAAGGAGAGCAAGTCCTTCACTTCAATATTCTGTCACTTCAATTGATCCCTTCCTGGAGAGGCACCCAATATGGTTGCAAAGGTATCATCAGACCTTGCAATCTACACAGGAGGCAAGGTGTGAAGGAATGAGTGCTGGAGGAGGATCTGGAGAAACAGTGACATTCCCTAAGAATGTCTGATAGCTAAGGTGACGATTTGAAGAGGAAAGCTGGTTCTGGAGATTGTTTGGTTTTAAGGAAGTTTTTGGTGAGTGAATGAAGATGAAAGAAAGAGGGATTTCATGGTTTGTTTTCTGTTTTTGTTTATGTTTTTGTTTTTCATGACTTTTGAATGGATAACTATCAGTAGATAGCTATCAGAGATGTTTTTGAGGTAATAGCTGTCTGGCTTCATTGTGACAGCATTGCCCTGAATTATGTAAGCCTCCTTTTTATTTATGAAGAACAACTCTTTATTTTGGCATATTTATCATTCCAAGCATGGCTCTTAACATCTCAAATCTCTTTTCATCCATTGCCTTAGTAAGAATATCAGAGACATTATCCTCAGTACAAACTTTTGCAAGGTTGATATTCCCTTTTTCAACATGGTCTCTGATGAAGTGATGTCTGACTTCAATATGCTTTGTTTTTGAGTGTTGGACAGGGTTTTCTGTCATGGCAATAGTACTTGAGTTGTCACAGAAGATGGGAATGTTGGATAATTCAATTCCAAAGTCTTGAAGTTGACTTTTAAGATAGAGAATTTGAGAACAACACAAGCTGCGGCAAAGAATATACTCAAATTTCACTGTTGAGGTGGCTGAGGTTTGCTTTTTGCTTGACCATGAGATGATTCTTGATCCAATAAACCGGCATCCACCACTTGTGGATTTTCTATCAAGATTGCATCCAGCATAGTCAGAGTCAGTGAATCCAATTAGAGAGAATGGGGATTCAGTGGGATACCACAAGCCAAAATCAGGGGTTCCTTTGAGATATCTTAAAATTCTCTTGACAGCAGAGAGATGAGATTCCTTGGGATTTGCTTGAAATCTAGCACAAAGACAGACACTAAACATAATGTCAGGTCTTGAAGCTGTTACATAAAGAAGAGATCCAATGTAAATTCTGTAAAGTGTTGGATTTACACTTTGACCATCTAGATCAGCATGGAGTTTGGTTGTGGTTGACAAGGGGGTTTTGGCAGGGGAAGCAGTTTGCATGTCAAACTTCTTGATCATATCCCTTGTGTATTTAGCTTGGTTAATGAAGATTTCTTCCTTCATTTGCTTGACTTGAATACCCAAGAAAAAAGTAAGCTCACCAATCATACTCATTTCAAACTGGTCTTTCATAATATCTCCAAATTCAGTACACAAGTCCTCATTTGATGAACCAAAAATGATGTCATCAACATAGACTTGGATGAGCAACTGATCATCTCCATATTTCTTTATAAACAAAGTGTTATCAATATGGCCCTTGGTAAATCCTTTGCCAAGGAGATATCTAGATAGAGTATCATACCAAGCTCTTGGTGCTTGTTTAAGCCCATACAATGCTTTGTCCAATTTGTACACATGATCAGGAAACTTTGGGTGCTCAAAACCAGGGGGTTGAGATACAAAAACCTTTTCATTTAAGACTCCATTCAGAAATGCACTCTTGACATCCATTTGGAATACTTTCATCTTCTTGAATGAAGCATAGGCAAGAAATAGCCTAATAGCTTCAAGTCTTGCAACAGGTGCAAAAGTCTCATCATAGTCAATACCTTCTTCTTGTCTGTATCCTTGAGAAACCAGTCTAGCTTTGTTTCTTACTACAACACCTTCTTCGTTCATCTTATTTCTAAAAACCCATCTTGTTCCAATGACAGTTTGGTTTCTTGGTTTAGGAACAAGTTGCCACACTTTGTTCCTTTCAAACTGCTCTAATTCTTCTTCCATGGCTTCTATCCAACAAGATTCTTGGAGTGCTTCATTTATTTTCTTTGGTTCCACTTGGGATATGAATGCACTCATGAGAAAAAGAATGTTGTCTGGAACTGGGGTTTTATCAATTTGAAGGCTGATGTAAAGGTCTTTATTTGGTGGAATGATGTGAGTAATGGTGGATTCATCATTGGTTTTGGGAGGAGAAAGAGGATTATTGGATGGAGATGGAAGATGGCTAGTGGATGGATTACAAGAAGAATTTGGATGGCTGTCAGCTAAGGGTTGGCTGTCAGCTAAGGAAGAAATTTGGGAGATGTCAGTCAAGGGATGACCATTCATTTGGGTATTCTCTTCCTCATCAATTGGATTGGTAGTAGGAGTGATTGATGTTGACTTGGTTGGCTGGATTGGTTGATGATGGGAGTGGGATTGGTCATGGCTGTCTGGCACAGGATGGCTGTCAGATGAATTTCTTGGAACCATGTATGGAAGATTTGATGAATCTTGTTCATGATGGAGAACAGTTGAATCAAGAATGGGAGATGCTTCAGGGAGATTATCTAGGTTTCCCAAACCTTCATCAAAATCACACAATTCAGTTACACTTTGATCATTGTTTTCATCAAAGTCAACATGAATTGATTCTTCCACAACAAGTCTTCTTTTGTTGTAAACTCTATAAGCTTTGCTTGTGTTAAAGTATCCAAGAAAGATTCCTTCATCACATTTGGAGTCAAATTTGTCCAAATTGTTTTTGCCATTGTTGTGAATGAAGCATCTACTTCCAAAACTGTGAAAGTAGGAAATGGTAGGAACTTTGTCATTCCATAGTTCATATGGAGTCTTCTTATGGAATTTGTTGATTAGTGTTTTATTTTGAACATACACAAAGCTAGAGGTGACAGCCTTCACCCCAAAAATACTTTGGGAGATTGTGTTCGACAGCATTGTTCTTCTTTGCCTCACAGCATTGTTCTGCTCTTCCTTTCAAAGAACACCATTTTGTTGGGGTGTTCTTGGGGCTGAAAAATTGTGATCAATACCTTTTGAATCACAATACTCTTCTACTCCTGTGTTCTCAAATTCTTTTCCATGATCAGATCTGATCTTGACAATGGATGTCCCTTTTTGATTTTGAATTTTATTGAACAACTTTGTCAGACAGCTAAGGGTGTCACTTTTGGATTCAAGAAGAATGATCCAAGTGAATCTGGTGAAGTCATCAACCACAACAAGGGAGTATCTCTTTCCTCCTAAAGATCTAGTCCTTATGGGTCCAAAGAGATCCATATGAAGTAGTTCAATAGGTCTTGATGTGTCCAATCTGGTCTTGGGCTTGAATGAAGATCTCTTTTGCTTCCCACATTGGCATGCTTTGCAAAGTTTGTCCTTCTTGAATGGGATCCTTGGAAGACCTCTGACTAGATTTGAATTTGCAAGCTTGGAGATGGTTTTATGGTTAAGGTGAGCCAATCTTTTGTGCCAAAGCCATGACATGTCAGATTGACTAAATGACGAGAAGCGGTGAGCATTTGAGGATTCCACTATCTCTAAGTTTAAGCAATAGAGATTTCCTTTTCTTGATCCAAATGTAATGACTTTATTGCTTTTATCTTTAACAGTACATTTATCCTTGGTGCAAACAACATGAAATCCCTTATCACAGATTTGACTGATGCTAATCAAATTGTGCTTGAGACCCTCTACATAAGACACATTAGTAAAAATGATATCTTTTGTAATAAGATTTCCTGATCCTTTGACCTTAGCTTGGGAATTGTCACCAAAGGTTACATTTGGACCATTTTTAGGGGTATATTGTTGCAACCAGTCTTTATTGAAGGTCATATGTCTACTACAACCACTATCTAAATACCAGAGTCCTTTCCTAGGTACCTGCAAAACAGAAAGTAAATTTTATGGTACCCCTTTTTATTCTTTTGGGTCCAAATGATTAGTTTTTTTTTGGAACCCTAGCTTTGTTCATTGATCCCTTTGTGAAGAACTGGTTTAGGGTATGGTAATATGACATGATTTGCATCATGTAAGGTGTAAGGACAGTGGATTGGGATGGATTGAAGAAGTGGTTTGGGTTGTTGTATTGGGGTTGAAACTGAAAGTTATTTGAATAAGATGATCTGGGAGAGTCATTTTGACTTGCATGACTTCTTCCATTTGAGTATTGCCACTGAGGTTTTTGTTTTTTGGTGTATCTATGTTTGTTATAGAATCTTTGTTGCCTTGGAGTTCTTTGTGGTTTGGAAGATCTTGGGCATGCTCGGGCCTTGGTGTCTCGGGCCTTCATCTAGCATCTTTTTGCAACTCAATTTCTTTCTGTATATTGGCCCCTTTTTGAACCCAAATATACTTGCTTCCTTGGATTTTACTTGGTCCTTTGTTTGAGTGACTAGGACCAGGTAAGATTTCCTTAGATTTTCCCTTGGTTTGAACAGGATAAGTTTGAGTTTGATAGCTGCCAGAACTTAGGTTTTCTAGAACCATTTTTTTAATGGCCCTTTCACCAGTGGGAGGAGTGTACACCTTTTGTGTAGGATCATTAGCACCAATCTCTGTTTTGTCATTGGGACGCCTTTGGGTGTAGGTGAAAAGGGATAATGCTTTGCTTGACATGTTCCATGAGTCTATTTTCTTTTTAAGAGCATCATTTTCTTTTTCAAGATTACTGAGTCTTTGAAAATTTTCATGATTACTTGATGTCTCAGCTGTCAGATCCATGTTTTGTTTTTCAAGCATGATGCATTGATCTCTTAGCCCTTGACATGCTTTCTCAAGCTCAGAATTGGTTTTTGTGAGGGTGTCAATGGTTGAGGATTGGGAAAGGTTCTCATTGACCAGTGAAGCAAAGCTAGTTTTTTGTTTTTTGGTTTGAATTAAAAGAGTGCAAACTAATTGTTTGAAATCATCAATATTTAAGAAGTTAAAATCATGTACCTCTTTTAGTTCATCTGCAGCAGCAAGTGCTTCCATTTCTTCCTCATTGTCTGATTCTTCCTCATTGTCTGATTTTTCTTCATCTTCAGCTATAAGGCATAGCATGGCTTCTTCTCCTTCATTGTCAGAATCATCACTTGACACATACTCTTCATCACTGAATTTTGATGAGTCAGCTATCATAACTTGCTCCTTGTTTTTGTCATGTTTATTTTTGGAGCAATTGAAGCAGTTGCACTTGGAACTGTGAATGATCTCTTTTGAGTAGGTCATCTTCTTAGCTGTCTGATTGTCCCTAGGTTTCCTTGGTTCAGGACAATCAGATGAGTAATGTCCTTGCTTTCCACAGTTGAAGCAATCAATTGTCTTCTTGTAGCTGTCTTGTTGAGAATTAGATGCGGAAGGGTTGTATTTTTTGTCAAAGGATTTCTTTTGAAATTTCATGGCATTTCTGACAGCCATGGATATGAGACTTGGAATGTCTTCTTGAGAGATCTGTTTGCTGACAGGTTTGGAGCTGATGTTTATCTTTTGAAGGGCATTGTTGACAATGGTCTCAATGTCTTGGTGAGTGATTGGTTTGTGGACAGTTTCTTGAGCAGTTAAGGCTAAAGTTTGTGAAATGGTAGGAACTGGTTGAATTTTTATCATACCTTCCAGTTCATAAGCTTCAAGCTTTCCAAAATACTGTCCAACTGTCATTGTGCTCCATTCAGATCCTTCTCTAATAGGTAAAGCTACCTTTTCATATTCTTGTGGGAGATTAGAATATATCTTGAGGCAGAGATCTTGTTGTTCAAAGGTTTTTCCATGGTCAGCAATAGATCTAACAAGGTTTTCAAACCTTGGTTGAGCAGCACTCACTTTTTCTCCAGGATAGAACTTGAAGTTGTCTAATTGTCTAAGCAAGTTATACAAATTTTGTGTCCTGACACTGGTGTGCTTAGTGAACTTTGTTTGAATGAGAGCCCATGCTGATCTGGCATTTGGTTCCTTAGCAATTTCTTGTGCAAGTGAGTCATTTAAACTCTTTTGAAGAATGTTTTTGACTTTTAAGTTTGCACTGATCAATTGGTTTTCAGATTCAGACCATGTTTCTGGGGATTTGGTCTTACTAGGTCCTCCATCAATACAGATTTGAGTTGGGTAGGACACTTCATTCTCTAGAACATACCAGTTCCATATACTGTTTGCATCAAGGTATGTTTTTATTTTTGAAGCATAGATCTCAAAAGATCCACAGTCATCAATGTGTGGGATGTCTTTCTCATTATTTCTCCTTGGTTGAGGCATGGTGGGTTTAAGAGGATCATTCACAAGTTGGTAGACTTTTGAATGTGAAGACAAGCTTTGATACCAATTGAAAGGCCCTTTGTTGATATGCAGATGATCAGACAGCTATGGTTTGGCTTAGCTGTCAGATGTTTGTTGAATTGTGCAGCGGAATAAGAGAAGCTTGAAATAATGATAGGACAAAGAACACAAAGAAATAATGCAAGTGTGTGAATGTGATTGCAGAAATGTAATAACACAGAGAATTTAAAGTGGTTCAGAGTTCACTCCTCCTACATCCACCCCCACTGTCAATCTTGACAAGTGAGATCAATTTTATTATAATCTTTAATGAACAAAAATTAAAAATGATTGATTTAGGCAAGTTCCTTGAACTTCCTCTTCCTAATTAGTACAGTCAACTAGGGATACACTTAAAGTACAGTCTTAAGTATTTTTACAACTTGAAGTACAGTCTCAAGATTTTACAAAACAACTAGTACACTCAAAGTGCAGTCTTGAGTGTTTACAAACTAATTCTACACCTAAAGTACAGTCTTAGGATTTTGGAATTTGTGAATTAACACACTAGGGTTGTTTGTTGTTGAAGCAGAGGTTTAGGGGTGAGGGTTTTGGTTTGGAACAGGGTTTAAAGGGTAGGGATTGGTGAGTGTGTGTGTGGATTACAGGAGGTGTGTGTGGGTGTAAGGGAAATGTTTTGGACTGTGAAAAAGAGTATTTTTCAAGAGTGGTTTGTGTAGAGGATGAACTCCTCTATTTATACCCTTCAATGTAGCCGTTGGAATATGACTGTTACAGCTACATTAATGAGCCTTGACTGGTCTTTGCCCCACTTGTCCACTTGCAGGTCTTCATGAGCTGGCTTGAGCTGTGGCTTGAGCTGAGAGCTTCCAGAAGGTCTTCAGTGGTCTTCATTGGTCTTCAATAGTGAACTTGACATCTGTGAAGATCCAGGTTCCACTTTGGTTGAGATTGTGGTAGCAGAGAATGAGACAGAGTGATGGCTATCAGAGGGAATGAAGTCATAGCTGTCAGATCATACTAAGGCTTAGCTATCAGAGATGTTCTCTAATAAGGACTTAGATGCACATGATGATCTTGATAGCTAAGAGAGGAAATATGATTCAAGTTATTGATTGAATGTAACCACTGTATAAGATAAAATCATAACTGTCAGACTCATAGCTGTCAGATAAACTGAAGGATGAATATAACAGATTTCCTCTTTTGATATAAACCTTGTTCTATATATATATTCCTTTATCAAAATCAACTAACTAGGACTTTGATCAAAGTTAGGTCCTAACACTATAAACAGCTGCTTTTTAGCAAGGAGCGTTTCAAAAAACTCCACAATGGGGCTAACTGAAGGGTTTTTTTTTTTCTCACATCGTGGGATGTATACAATTATGCTCTTTACTCTAGCAACGCAGTGTGACTGTTTACAATCCATCCCATGTTTTGAGCTAATTAATGTCATCCGAAGTTTTTTTTTTGTTTTTAATAATCCGAAAATTGGTTGAATTTATTAGCTGAATAGAGTAAATTTGGTCATTTGGCCGTGGCACATCTAACATGGGATAAGGTCCTAGATTTAATGGACCATTTAAAATCTAATCGAACTTAATTATAAAATACTGTGTTAGTTCTTAGTGCAATGACACCAGGAGAAAGAATTGTATCTAGTATTGTTCTATAAATCAGTCACTTGTGTCCAACAATAATCACATAAGCGTCGGAACAACTAAGCACACACAAACAAAATATAAAACGCACCGGACAAAACTCAAAATTTAAACATCCAGCAAGAATAACTTGCTGAAAAATCTTTCATTAAAAACAATATCCTCGAGAGGAGGTTGTAGTAAAACTTACAACGAAATGAAACAAAAACAAATAAAATTTAGGGGCAAGTTGTACTAACACGAAGACAATTTGTTTACTCACATTGCACTGTCTATAAGATATTAAAAGCACATTTTTAAATTGTATCCTAAACATATTTAGGAAAATGAAATAATAGTTGATCAAGGACTGATAGTATACTTTGTCATCTGACATTCGTCTGTTCGTTTACAACATATTAATGCCTAACAAAGCTGATGGAATACTAGTTAAAATCTCAAAAGTGACAGCTAATTTGGACCGGAGGAGTAGAAATTCATTGAAGAACACATTACGAAATCTAGAACAAGAAAAGGTACAAGAAAACAAAATGATAAAACAAGCTTTAGTGAAACTAATGTCGAAGTGAATTTTTCAACTAACTAGTACAAAAGGATCATCAATTCAGAAATGCCGAAAAACGATTTAGTCTTGGCACATTTATCCGCAAGTGTCATCGAGAAAGACTAGAACCCTCAAAGTTGAATGTTGCTAAATGAGCAGCAAGGTTCAGAATCTTATCATCTACTACAAAGCCAATGCAATAGCTAACATCAAGATGCACTAGTTTCTTGCAGCCTTTCAGAATTTTCACTAGAGGCCACCTACCAACCTTCGACCGCTTCAAACAGAGGAACTCTATATTTAGTTTGGTTATTGCAGATGCTGCATTTCTACTAATGTGAATATCAATAGCATTTAACGATATGAACTTATTGCAATGGATGCTAATTTGAGGTATAACTTTTCCCAACAAATAAGGGGTAGTAACATGTAAAGCCTCCAAGTCCTTCCACTTGCATATCATGTCTGAAAGCATTAGTCTACATTTGTAATTACAAGAGGACAAAGCCAACCTCTTCAATGAAGGACATCTATTATAAACAAAACAAAAAAATCAGCTAAGATAAAGAGTAAAAATAAATATGAAAATGAAAACAAAATTAATAACAATAACCAAAAAGTGAACAATTGTAATTTTGCTAAAAGCAAAAGTAGACAAAACGAACATTGAATCTTACCCTTCAGCAATACACATGATTACTTCCTCGTTCAAGGAGAAGTTTTTTTGAAAAACAACCACATTGACTGTTCCATGGCTACGGCGGATCACAAACTTAACCAAGGATTTCTGATCAGATCCTGGCGGCCAATAGATATAACCAAGGATTTCTGGTAGGATAAGAGATTGCCAGCATTGAGGAATCAGGGTGGCTTTATGCCATGACTTGCAGACATACGGAACCCAATCGATAAGGGACTTCAATCCAACTCTTGCAAATATATCCACCAAACAATCGACGGGTAGGTCTTCCCATTTCCGAACATCCATCTGTTTTACATAAGATTCTCACAATAATAACAAACAATATTAAAAAAATATATAAAAAGTACTTGAATAATTGAAAATAAATTGAAAAAGCAATGCAGAACTTCAGTAATGGCAATGTGTTTGCTTGTCTACAACACACATATATATACATGCACAGAGTACGTTGTATCTTGAAGAAGTTAATTAGAGGGGTGAACTGAAGGGGTTTTTGCATCGTGGGATGTACATAATGACATAATTATGTTCTTGACTCTATCAATGCACTTTTACTGCCTATATTCTCCATGTTTTGAGCTAATTCATGCCATCAAAAGGTTTTTTTTTTATAATTGTTTTTTAATTTTTTTTTAAATACAATCTGAAGTACTACACACAGAATTTATATATAAATGCTTAAATATATTATTTGCAAACAAAAACATAGAGTTGACTATACAAAAATGGCGGAAGCTAAACTGTTAGGATCAGAAGGGAGTAATATTGGGCCGGCTATGAAGGTCTACAAAGTTCCCCACCGCTCAAGGCACCATAATTTGGAACGGATCATTATTTTTTAAATGATATATTATATTATTATTTCCGTCTCAAAATGAATGTTAAAAATCACACTTACAAATATAAAAAAATTGGATAATCATTTTGAGACGAAAGGAGTAATATTAAATCTAGGAGATAGAATTTCAATCCAAATTGAAAGCTTTAATTCTATAATCTTAATCTTAAAAGCTTGATATTTGTTTGTAGGTTTTCAGATTTTATTATTTCATTTATAAGAAATAAATATTAAATTGTATTTTATTTTCTGTAAATATTTTTAGGGCCTAGTTTTAAATTTTAAAGAAGACCCTAAATATTAGGACTAGCCCGAGTTGTAATATGAGGTTAAGGATGACATAAGGCTCCGTTTGTTTGGGTGAAAATATTTTACGGAAAATGTTTTTCTTATTTTTCGCTGTTTGGTAAGCACCGAAAAATAGAAAAAATATTTTTTGAAAAATAGTTTCCCCACTTTTATAAATAAAATGACTTACGGATTTAGGATAATATTTTTCGGAAAATTATAGCTCCCTTACACACACCTAACTTTCCATACACTCCCACGTTACCCACTCCACATCAACCACACCCTACCCCATCCCCTCATAAAATAATTATTTATATTAAAATTATTTTTTACAATTCTCTCTCTCTCTCTCTCTCTCTCCCCCGTCGGGTAAAAAAAAATCATTTTTAATTTATTCATTTTAAACAACTCCCCACTCCCACCACATCAAGGTCAAAAAATATTTTTTTTATTCATTTTAAAATTATATTTTAACAACTCGTACCAACCCCCACCAACCCACCCACCCATGGTCAAACTTTTTTTACTTATAATTAAATTATTTTATTTTTTAACAACTCCTCCACCCAACCCCACCCCCCTTCTCTCGGCTACCCACCCTACCCCCCACACTCTCGACTACCTAACCCACCCCCACACCCTACCCTATCACCACCCTAGCGTACTATCATCTTACTCTTTACATTTCCCCCACCACCCTACCTTATCCCTATCATACCCCACTGGCCCACATCCACACCCATCCACCTCACCTCTACTAATCCCCACCTCCTACCCTAACCTACCACCCCACCTCCATCACCCTACCCCACCTTATCTCTTTCAACTTATATTAAATTGTGTTTTTATCGAAAAATCTTTTCTTTTAATTTATTAAACAAATGAAAATATTTTTCGAAAAACATTTTCCTTAACAAACAGCCGAAAATATGTTTATATCATTTTCAGGAAAAATTTTCATTTTCCGGAAAATATTTTATGGGAAATCATTTCGGAAGTTGTTTTACTCGAAACAAATGGAACCTAAGTTATTTTAAGAAAGAAATCGAAATCGAGATGGAGATGGAGATGGAGATGGAGATGGAGATGTAGATGTATATATGTAGAAGAGAATACCTATCCAATCTAAAATGCAACGGAGGATTCACGAATTGTGATCAGCAGGGGACCAAATATTTCTTGAGTGCGTCTGCTGAGAAACGCGTTTCTCCATAACTATGGAGAAACGTGTTTTTCATAGCCAGAAGCTTTACATTTGATAACCAGAAAAAAAAAAATCCAAGGCCAAGACCAAAAGCTTCTGGATATCCAGAAGCTTTGCATTTGATAGCCAGAAGCTTTGCAGTTGATATCCAGAAGCTTTGTATTTGATAGCCAGAAGGATGTGAAATTTATATCCAGAAACTGTTAGGTGCATATCCAGAAAACTGTTAGGTGCATATCCAGAAATGTGTTAGGGCATATCCAGAAATTGCTATTGAAGGTTTATGGATATCCAGAAACCTTCAAATGTATATCCAGAAACATTTTGAAGGTTTCTGGATATTCATTTGAAGGTTTCTGGATATCACTTTCATAGGTTTCTGGCTATCTAGCTCATTGTCGTGCGACATGTCGGGACCCGTTTCTCCATATCTTATGGAGAAACGCGTTTCTCCCTAGATTTTGTGATATTTCTTTACATTGCAACATTGTTTAAAATAATTATATTTATTTTGTTTCATAATATTTAATGGAGAAAAGGAAATGATATGATAAATAAGTACATCAATATTTTATCTGAAATAAAAATATTATACACATTTCTTGCAATTTTTTTAGTTTTCATAGTCTATAATTCATTTAATATTTATATAATTAGAAGTTTCTAAAGTTTTTTTTCTTATTTTTTAAATGTTTTTTTTTTGAAAATAATAGAATTTAATTTAATTTAATTTTAATATATATATATATATATATATATATATATATATATATAGAAGTCTATAATTCATATAATATTTTGCCAAAATCTAGGGAGAAACGCGTTTCTCCATAAGTTATGGAGAAACAGGTCCCGACTTGTCGCGCGACAATGAACTGGATATCCAGAACCTTATGAAAGTGATATCCAGAAACCTTCAAATGAATATCCAGAAACCTTCAAAAATGTTTCTGGATATTCATTTGATGGTTTCTGGATATACATTTGAAGGTTTCTGGATATCCAGAAACCTTCCATAGCAATTTCTGGATATGCCCTAACACATTTCTGGATATGCACCTAACAGTTTCTGGATATGCACCTAACGGTTCTGGATATACATTTCACATACTTCTGGATATGCACCTAACAGTTTCTGGATATCAAACCCAAAGCTTCTGGATATCCAGAAGCTTTGGTCTTGGCCTTGGTTTTTTTTTTTTCTAGATATCAAATGCAAAGCTTCTGGCTATTAAAAACACGTTTCTCCATAGTTATGAAGAAACGCGTTTCTCAGCAGACCTACTCTAATATTTTTCATAGTATAAATATAACCTTGACGATGATTAGGGAATAAAGGTTTTTCCATTACAATCATATCAATCGGGGATGACCAAATCGTAATTGGAACAGGCCAGAATCGGAATCGGCGAACCTGAAACCGCATGAAGCGTGAACCTAATGGAGGAATTATCTCTTTTGTAATAATTATCTAACAAATGCATTAGTTATCGATATTGTAGTGTGAACAAACAAGTGTTGAATCCACATATTTGATGAAAAACAAGTAAATTCAATAGTAAAAAGTAACCAAAAGGGGTTATTGTTTGTTGATTATTATTCTACAAAAACAAATTTATATATTAAACTAAAAAGCAATTAAAATAAAAAGAAGAAATCAGATTAACAAGGAATTCACGGATTGGATTTCACAACTATATCCACTCTATGCTATTTTAGTAATAAAGGGAACAATCTCATTTATTGATACGTTCGCTGACTTAAGGGTTGGAACTTTTGGCATGCGAATTGCAAACCTAATATTTCTTTTATATTTTATTTTTCGCTAGGTCCATACAATATGCAAAAAAATTCATTAAACTTTTAAAAACAATTGAACTTAGATCCTTTTGATTTTCGCTAGGTCCTCAATTGAATCTAATTATCACAATAATGGTTAATGTATAAATCATCCACGCTAGTGCAATAATTTATACGCAAATAATTTAAATGCCAAAAGTATCTTAAAATACAATTGAAACTTGAACCTTCTGGATCCAATAGTCACTACCTACAATACATGAATAAAGTAATTTAGCTACTTATCTCCATAACACTGAAAACAAATAATAAATTAAGAACATAAAACTTGAACCTTCTGGATCCTTGTGTTTCAACCTTGAAAATAAGAATCAAACATATATAAAAATGTGGCTAGATTTATTCTATTTATAATTGAGAGAAAATGGTTCGAAATTAGGAAACAACCGAGGAATCCTACGCCGAAAAGGAAACCGGGAAGTTGCTGGAGAAGGAGGTTACAATCACCCCTTATAGGTAGAAGGTAACACACTTTCTGGAATTTGGGAGCGTCTGCCCCTCCCTCGGGATGCGTGCGCTCCTTTTACTTCACTGACTTGTAAATTTTTCGGTATACTTTCAAAGTTTATAACTTTTTTCATACGAACTCCGATTGGGACGTGACACAAATCGTTGAAAATCTCTCATTGAGTACTATCAATTGGTATTGGTTGCACAAGGTCACATCCTTCTTGTCATTCTGTTATTTTCATTCTTTCATCCTTTGCCACTCACTCTTAATCGTTCATTTTTGTACTCTTTAAGATTATAATCCACGACATTTTCCTTCTATTTCATGTACTCATAAACTCTCCAAAAGTCCATAAAAACACTCAATGTTGAACATTAAATAAGTCTTATCTTTGTCACATTGAATCACAATTTCTATAACATACAAGAGGGCAATACTTTTCAGATTTTCTTCAATTTTCTTTCTTTTCTTAATTTTGCTTTGCATATATAAAGACCATGAAGAATATAATTCACTAAATACTTTCCACATGCCACTCTTTTCAATACAATACATGACCCTTTTCTTTCCATTGTTCACCTCTTTCCACTCAAGCTCTTGATTTCTCAAACACAACCCACAATTTCCATTCATTCCATAGGTTCACTTTCTTGAAAATGTGAGAAAATATGGTATATATGTAGGAGTAAGATAATGTGGGTACAAAATGAAGGCGGATGGCAGTCTTTGATAATCTCACACTTTGTGAGAATTTTCCATTCTTGATAAAGCTCAAAATGGTAATAGCGGAATTTTTTATAAGCGACTAGAAAGTTAAAGGCTCACAATTTGGGTTCAACAAAAATAGCGACGTATCACTTCCTGAATAGCCTATTTGATGTGTCATTAACCATCATGCAAACATGTTATATGGATCTCGAGAATGTCAAAGTGATCTCATAAAAGTCTCTTGAATTGGTAACAATAATCAAGAAAATAGTATGAAAGTGAAAAGGTGAGCAATCATACTTCACATGTTTCAATATAATCATATCCCTATATTGATTATAACACTTAAGTTTCAAAATTAAAGCACCCTCAAGTAATCATAAACTTTAGCTAACATCCCAAAATATGATTTTTTTTTTTTTAATTTTTCTATTTTGGAGGGTGGCACTATTTACACTCCCATACAAACCCACAAACTCGAAGAGATGCCTAACCTCCAAACTCAAAGCATGCTATGTCATCACAGCATAAGGAATGGAAGCATGCCTTGGGTTTAAAGAGTCACATAACACAACAAAATTAAATGAAAGCAATTAAAATATACATATTTGAGTTGCCTCCCAACAATCGCATTTGTTTAAATTCGTTAGCCCAATTATGACCCTAATTTTACTTGGGGTTGAGTTGTCCGTATTGTCTTTGACCTTAGATTTTATTCCTTTGGACAACCTCATGCTTTCTCGGACACAAACACCCACAACTTTCCATACATAAGTTCCATTCTTGTTCAATTTAGGTGGTAACTAAGGAACATTTGTACCTTTTTGTTTCGCCCTTTTCTTCTTCTTGTTAGGGCTCTTTCCCCCAAACTCATTTGGTTAATCAATTTCAATAACTTTAGGAGCAAACTTATTAAAAAAAGTCATAGGAGTTATCTTGATTAAAAATATCAACAAAGATAGAATCAAATTTATCAATAGAAAAATATTCCTCTGGTTGTGAGCATAAACCAATGGATCTATATTTTAAAGGAAAAAATGATTTCAATGGTGACATTAACTTCTTGTGAAAGTGGTAAAGGGGCTGATACGGGACGTCACTACAAGAGTGTTCATCGGCTTTATTGTTACTAGTTATGGCACAAACGTCTGCACTATCCCTAGAATTCTCACCTCCCGTCAACATGCATGCTCTCTAACTTTCCACTATCACTCTCATGCTATAAGTGTTATTTCACACAATAATCAATTTCATCCACAAATTTACATGAGTTCTTATTATCCATGGGGTTTTTCATGGTATCATCCATCGAAACTCTATTTCTCATCTGCAACAGACATAAATAATTTCTCATTCCCCACATTTATTAGTGTGTTAGTTGTGGCCATGAATGGACGCCCAAGCAAAATGGGTGACTCATGACAATTTCCTCTACCATCAATAGTCTCTAGGACAACAAAGTAAACAGTAACGATCAAAGTCCCTACTTGTACTAGCACATCCTCCACAATACCTAAAGGTCGCCTAATAGAGCAATCGGCTAAATGAAGGTCATTGTGGTAAGTTTCAATTATGATAATCCTAATTTCAAATACATGGAGTATGGAAACAAATTAATGTTAGCACCAAAATCCAACATCACCTTCACCTTATTAAATCCCTAAATTAATAGAAATTGTGATACTTCCAGGATCCTTTTATTTAGGTGTGAGGTCTTGTCGTACCACGACGCTAGCACTTCCTCACATGATTAACTTATCATCTTTCCCATACTTATATTTTTTAGAGTTAATTTCTTTGAAAAACATGGCATAAGCAGAAACATTTTTTATGACTTTCAACAAAGGAGATTAATACTAACTTTTGAAAACATATCCATTAACTGTGACATTTGTTGCTCCATCTTATGCCTCAAAATACATCCAGGGAACGGCACATGTGGTACATATGGCTTGGGGTGAATAATTAGATTTAGTATTTTCTCCCAATCCATTTGTACTATCATCAACAACTTTTTTATGAGTAGAAAGAGGAGAAGGGAAATGAGAAAATACCTCTTTACTTCCTTCTTTGCCGTTCCTTATAGTGGATATGGCCATGGCTTGTTGCCCTTATTGGAAAAATAGAAAATAGAAAATGAAAAGAGATAACCGTATGTAAGTCATCTTGATTCACTTGTGTATGAGCTGTGTTATACACTTTCTTTAAAACTAATTCGTCCTCCTCTCTAAGAGTCCTCGAGGCTTCCACGGGCGTTAGTCTCCTAGGATAGAACGGACGAATCGGGTGCAACTCCGCACTTGAGCCTTCCGGCAAATTAAATGTATGCTTGAACTAAATCACCATCTAGAACTTCAAAGAAAGAGACCAAAAGAAAATTTTATACAATAGAATCCTTGGTTCTAGAGTTACAACATGAGACTCTCATATCATCTTTCTATCTTCTCTATCTTCTAACTTCTTATTCCTATCCAATAAAAAGAGACAACACAAATATAAACATGTAGGAAAGTAAAGATTAATTGACATTAATCTTGAATAATTAACCTCTCAAATTATGACTTTGTTGGTTACATACTCTCTACCATTATGAGAGAATTCACTCCAATAATAAGGAATATTCAATACAGTAATTAACCTACTTTATTTTTGTAACAACCAACCCAAATTTAATGTCACCAAATTCCTTTATGAAATTGTAATATAAGGTTACAGATTCACAAACCCAAAGGTCACACCGTGGATTTCATTTCAACAAGAGAAAATCAATTTCTTATTCAAATTAATGACCAATTTTTCCAAAAATCCCCCAGATGAATGAAAATTGACTCGAGAAAAGTTGGTGATAAAGTTCAACAGATGAAAACTTGCATATGATAGGTTGGGGTTTGCCCTTTGAACCTTCGCTCGTACAAGCATATTTACTTTACTCGCAAGTCGGTAGACGCGATATCCTTGAACCATTATGCTTTTTGTGTAGCCGATCATATACTTGACACAAGTATCATCCTAACAAAGTTCAATTCTCATATCTATGTTCATTCGTGGCCCTGAACATAATGCATGGTTCTGTGAGAGGATCTGAGAATTGAGACTCACACAATTCTCTTCGAAGCGGCCCCTACTTCACTCTCACATATGTGATTATTAAAAGTAACCCGTATTACCCCGCTCTACAATTTTGAAGCTCAAGAATCATTAAAACTTATAAGATTAACCTTTGCTTTCGGGAATGGACTTGGGGTTGACCCCCCACATTGACACTACAAGTCTTTAACAGTTAGGTTGTCCCATTGAAAACCTAGATCTTGGGATCTCCAGTCATCTAGGTTGGATTTTCCGCTGTGTTTAGCTTCTAAGAGGCTAATGTCACATTCCTTTCAAAATTTGCAGCTGACTCTCGGTCTAACCATTTGGTTAACGGATCCGTTTATTATTTGACTTCACATAGTCAATTTAGTTGAGACTAGTTATTTAATGGTATTATGTCTTAGACATATATGTCTAGACTACCATTACACACATTGCAATATCTTTTTAATCATAAATTGACTTTAGCAATATACCGTCTTGTTAACACAAACTTTATCCATTTGATAAGTGTTAACTCAAATTCATTTTAATTCTAGTTATTTCATATTGATCCTTTCAAAATTTATCAAGAATATCCACCTAATGACTTGTTTAACAACTAGTACATTAGTTTTCCTTGAATTTGAATCAACGGATCAAATTTACTAGAATGTTTTCTCGGCTTAACATATCGTTTTTGGATTTAATTAACAAAGTAACATAGTCTCTTTTGTTTTAATCCACACAATCAAACTTTTGATATCCTTATATTTGTACTTGTCTCAAGTCATACATTTAATTTACAAACTAACACACTTGCTTCGAGGTTCCATTTCTTGAACCGTTTCAACACTTTGATCTATTTCATTCAAAGTATCATTTCTTCATTTTCATGAATTTAACATCAATATTTGATTTCCATTGACTTTGTTTTCCTTTGATTTTTATATATATTCGAATTTATTGAATCATACATAACAAACCAATTAATATATACACATGTTATAAACATATATAACTTTTGAAACATAATCCACGATTTAGTAACCAATTTCAATTTATTTGATAATTGAACTTGCTTTTTTGTGAAACACCCCCACATTTATAAGTGTACGTACGTAGGCCAACATTTTCATACTTCATATGTACATTTCATTGTTTTATTGAGGTAACATTTACAAAGATAATTATTTTTCAAAAGTAGACACACCCCCACATTTCTGGGCAGTCCTAAAATTACCAAAAAAGCCAATATTCATTATCAACACCGTTTGATTATGGTGTACATTGTGTACACATTGTTTCCTTTCTCATGTACAACAAACCATTCTGATTGGTTTATGTAAATTTCCTCTTCTAAATCTATATTTAGAAAGGCTATTTTACATTCATTTGATGTATATCAAATTTTGCTATACAACAACTGCAAATACAAATATTATTTATATTATTCTCGTGACGGAAGAATAACTATAAAATTAATCAAGGTATTCCTTTTACTTGTAACCCTTAATTACAACTCTAGCCTTATACTCATTGATTGTTCCATCGGTCTTCATTTTTCCTTTTTTGAAAATTTCACTTATATCTTAGTGGTTTACTACCCGGAGGTACTTCCACTATTTCTTAAGTGTGATTTTCTAAGATGGAATCAATCTCAATTTTAATTACCCTTTTCAACAAAGTTTCTTCCGAAGCGCTCAATGCGTTTAGAACTTTGTGATTCACTTTTTAGCATGTAGGTTAGAAAATATTGGCCATAAAATTTTCTTATCCGATCTCATTTGCTATGTAGAAATCCTACCTCTTTTTCATCATTTCATCATGATAAGTTCCTTCTGCTTCTATTGAATCATGTATCCGTTTAAATGAGTTCATCTCATCTCTTAATTTATACGGAAACATATTTTTAAATAAATAAGCGTTTCAAGATTCCATTATAGTATTATACGTTGAATCTTGGATTTATAAACAATAATTCTATAAGCACTAATATTGTAAGCATACCCAACAAATATGCAATCAATAGTCTTTGTTCTAACTTATACACAAACTACTCTTAGTTGTGTTTTATCACTATCAATTTATTAAGTTGATTTCCAACTTTTTCTTTAAAGAGATAAGATTCAACATTTTGCTTTTTAGCAAGCAACGAAAAAGGTAAAAACATAAATTTTACCACCATGTGTGTGAATAATATTTACATCTCAAACATCAATATGAATTGATTATAACTTCA
The DNA here is from genome assembly GCA_022495995.1 of Adenophora triphylla var. japonica. Taxonomy (NCBI): domain Eukaryota; kingdom Viridiplantae; phylum Streptophyta; class Magnoliopsida; order Asterales; family Campanulaceae; genus Adenophora; species Adenophora triphylla. Next base: position 52,425 of record JAFEMH010005426.1, read on the forward strand.
AGCGAATATTTGATAAGTCTAGTTTGAATCTATTTTGACCATATAACAATATTTATTCTCATTATTGATCACTTGAACACCCTTACATTTCATTCATTCAAACATCATGAATAACATTCTTGATGAAATCACCATTGTCTCTCAAGACAAAATTTATATGCTTGACTTTTCCAAACAAGTTTGACTTTTCAAACAACATTGACAAACTTTGTCTTTGCCTTAAGCATTTCGTTATGCTCTACCACATTTTCTTTCGCCACAAGAAGTGTTAGACAACTTATTCTCTAAAGTTCTATTCTCTTTTTCAACACAAAGACGAATAGCCCACACCTCAATATTTATTTATATTCATTTATGTTTGAGGTGATTCTTGAAATACTTTCAAGTGTGAAACAATTTCTCAATTATTGTCGTCACTTGAGAATTCCACTTAACACCATCAACTCGACATGGTTTTCATGAATGACTATTTTCAATTCTTTCATTTTACTTTTTACAATTTATGAAGTTCACTATTTTAAAATCAAGAAAGCATCCTACGATGAATTTCATTTCATCCACATTTTTTATTTTACATTTATAATCCAACGACTCCCACAATTCTTTTGCCATTTTCTTGGTACTATATATGTTATATAAGAATCGGACATTCCGTTAAATATATAGTTCCGACAAAGGAAATTCGCATGATTCAACCGTACTTACGGCTTGAACTTCCATCTCATTTTCACAAAACTTTGTAGAATATTCCTTATGAAATCTCACTAAGTTCGAGGTGGCCAATTCGAACATCTTTTGTTGCCATCACTTAAAGTCGAGGCCAACAAAATTTTCTAATGTTCATTATGGTGATCCGTAATACTTGGAACAACCACATTACATTAGAGATTTGTCTCCTCACAAAGAGCATTTACCAAATATTGACTTTATTTTTTCAACAATGATAAATTTGTTGTTACAAATATAACTTTCTAACTTAATTAGAGAATTCACTCCGAGAATAAATTGCTAATTCAATAGGAGAATTAACACAATTTATTTCTCATAATCACCCATATTTATAAACCTCTAAATTCTTTAATGAAATTATAATTGGAGGTTAATTATTCCAAAACTTTAAAGTTCTCATCTTAGAGTATCTCTAAATTAGAAAAAATTACATTCTCATTTACATAATACACAATTTATTTTAGAAGTAATACTTCTAAATACTGTGTCATTTGTCATCATTGACAACAATAGAATTTCAGAACTTCCTTCAAGATTCATATTGTTTTCATTTTTATGACATCAGTCACTCATTCCACGAATAAGTTTTAACAACTTCTTCCAATAAGCCCTATAAATTTACTTCTCGTGACATTTTTCAATGTTCACAACAATAGAATTCAACAATTTCTTTCAAAAAGCTCTATTATTTTTATCTTTGTAAATTTTGTCACTATTGACAATAATAGAATTTAACAACTCATTTCAATAAGCCGTATCATCTTTGTCAATAAATAATTGATAAAATGCAACGTTAAAGATTACATCTTTTCAACGTTCATCTTCTCAACTTAGTTCCAACGAAATTTCAAAATTTTCTCACTATAATTCGCATGAACCATAAAAGACATATGACACGTTGTATAAACACTAGAAGTGGCGTCCCCACAACTATTTTATACATTCATTGAATCATCTTTGATGTAACGGGCCTTCTACTTTTCCACCTTGGTTAATCTTATTAAACAAGAGAAATTAATATTAGTGTTTTAATTCACAAAAACTGTTCTTCTGCGAATTTTATATCTTCTTCTACGGATATTAAAATTCGATCTCCACCGTCCAGAATGTTCTTCTATGAGTATAAAACTAGCTCATCAAATTTGAGCTCGAATCAACGGTTAACAATTTGGGAATTGAAATTTTACCACAGTTAGTAATTGAAAAACTGTGCTGGAAATTTCCTTCTTTTCTTCTGTTTCCCATCTCTTTTCATCCTTCCGCCGTAGCAACCACGTCACGAGCTTTCCTCAATCTGCAATTCTTTCTCAGTAGGATAATTAGTTTTAAGATTATCGAAAAAAATCTTAAATAATGAGCACAATATGAAAGGATTACAATAAAATTGGAATATAATTTACAATACAAAATAGAAAATGAAAAGAGAAAACCTTATGAAAGTCATCTTGATTCACTTGTGTCCAAGCCATGTTACCTTAAGACTAATTTGCCCTCCTCTCTAATAGTGCTTGAGGCTTTCAGGGACGTTAGTCTCCCAGGATAGAACAAACGAACCAGATGCAACTCCGCACTTGAGCCTCCCGACGAATTGAACGTATGCTTGAACTAAATTAACAACTAGAACTTCAAAGAAAGAGACCAAAAGAAAATTTTAGCTAAGAAAATCCTAGGCTATAAAGTTACAACACAAGACTCTCATATCATCTTTCTATCTTCTCTATCTTCTTACTTCTTATTCCTAGACAAAAAAATAGACAACACAAATATAAACATGTAGGAAAGTAAGGATTAATTGACATTAATCTTGAATAATTAACCTCTCAAATTATGACTTTGGTGGTTACATACTCTCTACCTTTATAAGAGAATTCACTCCAAGAATAAGGGCTTTTCAACAATAATTAACCCACTTTATTCTTGTAACAACCAACCCAAATTTAAAGTTACCAAATTCCTTTATGGAATCGTAATATGATGTTAAAGATACACAAACCCAAAGGTCATACATTGGATTTCATTTCAAAAAGAGAAAATCAATTTCTCATTCAAATTAATGACCAATTTTTCTAACAGCCCTTGACTTGGGAAGGTTTCGGGCTTGTGGCTTTCTAGGGCTTCATCAAGTTACCCTATTTGTATTCTCAACTTATTTATTGCAACATCATGTTGCCTAGAGGACTGAAGCTGCTCCAAACTCATCTAACCAATGGCCTCTTCCTAAGGCACTTTCCTTTGCTCAAACTGTCCTTGTGGCGGTGGAGGATGAAGGGGTTTATTTTGCTGATTTTAATTACCTCCCAATGAAAATTTTAGATGATTCTTCCACCAGATTATATGTGTTTGAATATGGTTCATTATGGGGTGGCCTTAGAGGATATACATTTAATGCATGTACATGTTTAGAAGAAACATAAAATGTTCACTAACAAGACAATTGTTAGCAACGTGAGTATACAAACCACAAAAAGATTAAGCATCTTGCACATCATTGGCACTAGGTGAAGCGGCTTTTGCATTAAACATTCCAATTAATTGTGACACTTTTCTAGTATCATTAGATTCCAACTCATGCATGCCCCTAGTCTTACCCGTAGTTCTCTTTTGTTGGGAATTATCACCCAACATCTCAAACAAATCTTGAGTGTTTCGAGGGGTTTTGACTCCTAATGTGCCCCCGTTACATTATCTGTCATGACTTGATTAACAAGAATCAAGCCATCATAAAAAGTTTGACTTAGCAAGGACAAATGAAAAATTTGATGGGGGCTTTGAACTAGCAACATCTTAAATCTATCCCATGATTCATGAAAGGGCTCACCTACTTTTTATGCAAATCCTATTATATTTTGCCTCGTGTTAGCCAATGTGGGATGGTGATAATATTTTTTGTAAAAACACATAATTTGAGCGGGTGCTGCACTTGCTTCATTTAGAAGCTTATTTTTTCTATCTTTATTCATCCTATTAATTTTATCGTTCAATGGCTACAAGGTAGGATTCAAAGAACAATGACCCAACATACACCACCTAAACCAACTTTTTTAATCACAACAAGTCCCCGACAACGGTGCCAAAAACTTGATGCAGAAAATCTCTCTCTTGTAATAATTATCTAGCAAGTGTACTAGTTATCAATTTAGTAGTATGAACAAGCAATAGTCTAATCCACAAAGACATTGTGAAAAAATAAGTAAATTCAAGGTAGTAAAAGTAACCAAAAGGATTTTTTTGTTGATTATTATTCTACAAAATTATATATTAAACAAAGATAGCAATTAAAATAAACGAAAGAAATAAGATTAACAAGGGATTCATGTATTGGGATTCACAGCTATCTTCACTCTATGTTATTTTAGTAATAAATGGATCAATCTCATTCAATGGTTTATTCACTAAATTAAGGGTCGGAACGTTTGGTGTGCGAAGTGCAAACCTAATATTTCGTTTATGTTATATTTTCCTCTAGGTCAATACAACATGCAAAAAATTCATTAAACTTTAAAAAACAATTGAATCTAGATTCTTTTAACTTTTGCTAGTTCCTCAATTGAAAATAATCATTACAATAATTGTCAATGTATAAATCATACATGCTAGTGCAATATTTTTTACACAAGTAATTTAAAGTACAAAAATATCTTAACATATAATTGAAACCTAAAAATAGTCTTTAAGAATATTGAGAATAACAAGAACGAGATTGATTGTAAAAATTAATTATTAGTTAGCATAGAGATCCAATTGTCACTACATCCAATCCATGAAATAAAAATTTTAGCTGCTAGTCTCCGTAACAATAAAAACAAGTAATAAAATTAATAACATAAAATCTGGAACTTGAACCTTTTGAAACGTTGTTTTCAACCTTGAAAAGAAGAATCAAACATATATAAAAAATGTGGATATAGTTGTTCTATTTATACTTGATAGAAAAGGGGTAAAAATTAGGAAACAACCAAGAAATCCTACGCCGAAAAGGAAACTTTATAGGAGAGGGAGGGTGCGGCCGCCCTATAGGGAGTGTGACCACCCCCTTATGGGTAGAAGGTAACATACATTATGGAATTTGGGAGCGTCTGCCTCCACCCTCGGGGTGCGTGCGCTCTTTGTGCTTCGCTGACTTTTACCTTTTTCGCAAACTTATTTAGGTCATAACTTTTTCTTACGGACTCTGATTGGGACGTGCCACATATCATTGGAGAGATCTCATCGAGTACTATCCATTGGTGTTGGTGTCACAAGGTCAAATCATTTTTGTCTTTATGTTATTTTTAATTTTTCCTCATTTGTCGCTCCACTTTTGATTGTTCCTTTTTGTAATCTTTAAAACCATAATCCACGACATTTTCCTTCTATTACTTGTACTCATAAATAATTCAAAAAGCCAAAAAAAACTCAAGGTTGAGCATTAAATAAGTCTGAAAGTAAGCTTTTAGATCAAGTGGTAACTCTAACATGGTATCAGAGCGCAAGGTCCCGGGTTCGATTCCGCCCGCTTGCAGTAATACCCGAATTTGTATGTACAAAAAATTGCACTATGTTGGCATGCCCGAAATTGTGGCATGTTTGAAATTTGGCGCCCAATAAAGTGGCATGTTTATGATCTCTCCACGTGTGCGACCGGGGTCACACGTGAGCGGGAGTGTGAAATTTGATATACATTGTTGAGTCACGATCTAACAGCTTAAGCTTTTATCATTTGAATGGGTAGAAACACATCAATCATCAGAACCGTTCGAACCGAATCTGTCTATTTAGCGGTTCAGTTCCGCTTTATCCATTTCAAAAACCGTGAGCCGGCGATTTCGAATCTGACAAACCGAAACCGTTGCCACAACCATCGAAAATTTCTTCACATTTGTCGGAATATAGCAATTATGCTCGTTAGCTAATTGTTAGTTGACAAAAAATAGCTATTTTTGACCCTTTTAACCAATTTTCACTCCACAAAAAAAATTGTCATCCTAACTTTGAATGTGGGCCCCCCTCGGCGATTGAACCGTTTTATGGGTCGCCGTTTCACCTTAGTTTGAAGACACCGATTTTATTGAAAAAATGGAGTCACCAGGCCATTTTGATTTCCTCAAAACTTTGAAAAAAAGGATAAGGGTCCGGAGGTTAAGTTACTTTTTGGGAAGAACATATTGCGTTCACCCAGGGTGCCTTGCAAAAGCAAGTCTTCCTAGATCCGAAGTTTGTGCTTTTATGTGCGCTCATGTGTGTGTGTGATTTGAAAAGGGGAAGAAATGTACCAAGTTTATCTGCCGGACATATAAACCATTTAAGTAGGTTATAGCTCGGGATTCCTTGGATTTGATATTTTCGGGATTTTGATCCCGTGCTCATTTTGGACTTGTGATCATCATTACGGGACCTTTCTACCCTTCCGTTAGGTTAATCAACCATGGTAGGCGTAAGAGCCTTGGTATGTCTTAAACAAACGTTCTTTGGGGATTTGGTCACATGTGATCGAGAGAGGGACGCCTTTTAAGTCCAAGAATGAGACTCTTTAGAAAAGGAGGAATCTTTTCCCATCAATCCTACATCTTGAGGCGATAAAGATTCGTAGGGACATTTTATGTTCGTCTCAAGTGATTATCGAGATATCGGGACTAAGATCCGTCGATTTCTAGAGGGACATAGATTGTTGCATTTTAATGATGGAAATGATGTAAAGATGGAGTCTTTACACCGATCCTCACCACGGAATGCTCCAAGAACCAAGGAACTAGGGGAAAGGGGTATAAAGATTGGATCTTTATACTCATCCTATGTCTTTTGTGCCTTAAAAGGCTATTAGACAAGCCTTAAAAGGCTATTAGACAATCCTCAGAGAGAGATCCATCTTTTAGGGATATGGGGAAAATGACATTTAGAGTAAAGATTGCATTTTTTTATGTAAATAACACAATGCGCATTATTAAACAAGAGAAATAATGTAAAAGGGATGATCTTTATGGCATTTCCTATGTCCTTTAAAACCTCATAAGGTGGACAATCCTTGGAATGCTAGATCAAGGGAAGGGGATGACATAATATGAATAAAGATTGCATTTTTATGTAAAAAGGAAAAAGGACATCACAACATCATGTGGTAGATCTTCCCTAGAATAAGCCACTTGTGGAATCTTGTTCATCCTTGGGAGAGGATCTCCAATGAATCCTATGTGTAGGTGGAATGGGGATATGATGATTACATTGCAAAGATTAGAACTTTAAGACAATAAATCAATGTAAATGGCAAGTAACAAGAATATAAATGACAAATAGTAAGTAAAGGCAAGGTAATATGAGTAAATCAAGGGGAAATGAATGAGAGATTACCAATGTTGGTTCTCTATATCTCCCAAGGGGATTTTCCTTTTTAGGAATAGACTAGGATGAGATTTGTGTATGAGGGAGGTGAGTTTTGAGTGTTTTTGGTTTCTAGAAATTTGTGGTGTGAATTTGGCAGACAAACAGTGCTGAAAATTCTCTCTAAAATGGGTAGAGGAGGCCTCTATTTATAGGCTGCAGTGTGCTTCCTAAAGAAGCCGTCCGACGTTAATCTGCGGCAAAAGAAGCCGCCTGGCGTTATCCTCTGTCGTGTCAGCATGTTTCTAGATTCATGCAAAGCGGCAGCTAGAGGCTTCTTTCTAGCGAGGTCCTGCTTGAAATTCTAATTCGTAGCAGGTCCTTTCTCCCTTGGAAAGTTTGGAAAAGTTCCCGAATCGCCCCTAAATTTTATGAAAGTTTTGGGAATTGCCAGGAAACTTAACCGGAAGGCATGAGCCATATTTGGGTATTTACAGAACCCCCTCGGCAACGATTTGCAAAGCAAGTGGGGTTGTCGATAAAAGTGAGAATCCAATCTGGCGAACTGTCGAGATGGATTGGGATTGGGTGACCAAGGAGGTCGAGTGACTGAACCTTTGGAAGGCTACCTACGTATCCCGGGGGAATCAAGCCATGATCGTAGTTACGGGTCCACTGGGGAAAGGGTGTCACATGTGACAGATTGGCTGAACCTAAAGTAGGCTACCTACGCATCTCGGGAGAATCAATCCATGACCGTAGTTCGGAATCCACTGGGGAATGGCGAAGAGAAACTGGTCCCTTTCTATGAGGATGGAAAGGAAGTGACCTAAGAGGTCGAATGGTTGGTCCTGCTGGGGATATGCCAAATGACGAGAGTGACCAATGTGGTCGGATGGTTGGACCTTTTGAAAGGCTAACGCACTAATGAGGAGTGGTGAAGAAAGGGGGTGACCAATGTGGTCGGATGGCTGGACCTTTTGAAAGGCTACCTACGTATCCCAGACGAATCAAGCCGTGATCGTAGTTCGCGATCCACAAGACAGTTAGGAACATGTCTAGCATCCTCGAAATTTTGACAATTCGGAGGCTGTCACCTTAAGAAGCTATAGCTTACGTCGCTATCGCGGAGATAGAGGTAGCTAAATCTAGAATTTGACAATTCGGAGGCTGTCACCTTACGTTATCCCATTTGGCGATAATGGAGATTTCTCGGAGGAGACGTTATCCCATTTGGCGATAACGGAGATTTCCCTGAGGAGACATTATCCCATTTGGCGATAACGGGGATTTTCTGGAGGAGACGTTATCCCATTTGGAGATAACGGAAGATTTCCCGGAGGAGACATTATCCCATTTGGCGATAACGGAGATTTCCCGGAGAAACAGAGGTTTCCCGGAGGAGATGTTATCCCATTTGGCGATAACGGAGATTTTTCGGAGGAGACGTTATCTCATTTGGCGATAACGGAGATTTCCCGAAGGAGACGTTATTCTATGTGGAGATAACGGGAAAATTTTGGAGAAAACGTTATTCCATTTGGAGATAACGGGAAAATTTTGGAGAAAACGTTATTCCATTTGGAGATAACGGGAATTTTTTTTTTGATAAAACGTTATTCCATTTGGAGATAACGAGAAATTTTGGTTAAATGGAAAGTCCATGGGCAAAAGTGTAAATTCAGTTTGAGGCGAAAGAAGCCGCCCGACTTGAAACCTAATTTCACCAGATTGTTTAAACAGAAGGGGAACGGGCAACAGCAGCCATTGTTGATGTTGTTCTTCGAGGAGAGAGGAGAGAAAAGAGAGAAAAATGTCAAGGCTTTCAAATCTCTAGCTTCCTATTGCTTGAAATGGACCAAGGAGGAAACATTTTGCCTCGACAAGCGCGTCGGAGTTTGTCTCAAGTCGCGAGGTTGAGAAGAGGGAGTTTGTGAGGATCGAGCGGAAGTATGACTTCGCGACGCCTAGTTTTGAGTTCTATTCCGGTAAAAGGGAGCACAAGTCTATGAAACCTCAATCGATTGGGGTAAGCACTTTCGATTTACTCGATTTCATCGATTTTGATTGATTTTTGATTGATTAGGGCTAGAATCAAATTTTGGGAATTTTTGGATTTACCTTGTGATTTTTTTGATGATTTTGTGGAATTGATAATTAACCTACGGGGCTAAGGATATGGATAATCATGCATGTGCAATTTATTTTGAAGAAATATGAGAATGACTCATTTTTTGAAAATAAAGTGAGAAAAATAATGCCTAAGATGGGACGGAGTTCTTGCATGTGCTAGAACTAGGTTAACTCCTGATCATGGACGTGAAAACAAGATTTTGGACGATGAAAATGATTCATGCATGCCATTTTGAAAGATTAGAATTTATATACAAAGAATTTTGTGAAAACAAGAATTTTTGTGCTTGGGAGAGCATGTGCTCGAGGTGACGTGTTTCAAATGATGAAAGATACGTGTTCTAGGCAAATGACGCTACAAAACTTCTTATGAATGCTTTTCTTTGGCAATGTGTGCATTATTTTGTGCATGTATGCATGTTTCTGAGATAAGCTGGAGGACTAACGTACCTTTGCTGTGCTTACCTGCAGGAGAGAAAATCACGGGGACATGCTGAGATAGCGGTGAAATTGTGGGAGAGGATGTCCAACTTTGAGAAGGATGGCCACAATCCTAGGCAGCTAGTGGTGGCGACGGGTCTCCATTCTTTTGTCGAGGCTATCGACTGAGGCATTCACGTGATGTCCAAGAGCAAGGGGCTAATCCAAGCTCTTTCTGAGTTTTGGTGGGACACCACTCACAGCTTCCATCTGGGCTGGGGAGAGGCTACGGTGACTCCCGCCGATTTTACAGCTATTACTGGCCTGAGGTTCACTGATCGGCCTGTGACCTGGAGGGATCACATTTCTGAGGCTGAGTTCAGGGACTATGTGGTTTGACCTCCATCCGAAGGGGCTAGGGATGGAGACTCGGTTGGTAGAGATTCAGATTTTGAGGTGTATGGAGGGATTTGCAGCTAATGAGGTGACTGCCCACCAGCTCGTGAGAGCTTTCTTGTGGTTGACTCTATCTGTCACCATTTTTTCCAATTCTGGGACGTTGGCAATGGTTTGTCTGTTGGACTCTTTGGTTGACTTGGCTACGGTTGGGGAGGTCTCTTGGGGTGAGGCCGGTTTGGCAGAGCTTTACTTTGCTCTGGTACAGCCGGAACAAGACTGCTTCGATGGATTGCTTTTCTTTTGCCCTAGAGGTATTCTTGTTTTCCTTTCTCTCTTTTCCTTTTGTGTCCTCAAGATTTTTTGCGAGAGAAATGACCCTTATGTTTTGACATGCAGGTCTGGTTTTGCGAGGTGATTGGGTTCTTTCCCTGGAACCAACAGAGTAATCCCGCTATCCTGGCTATGGTGCGCTGGAGAGGTGAGGCTAGGGACAAGTTCACCGGGAACACCTGGATAACTTTTGACTACAAGATGGTGAGGCCTGTCATCAACGGGGACAGTTGTGAGGGGGTGAGCTTCTATCCTTGGGGGAGATATCCGGAGGCTCTTATGGGAGATGCCGTAGTTGTGACTCGGCAGAGGAGGTGGTTGACAGGCTTGACCTGTGACATCATCTACTTGGGGGACCGGTTTTCCAGGCAGCACGGTCATATCCCTCCTTTGAGCGCGGTTACTCCTCATGATCCTCCTCCTTTCATGCTGCAGCCCAGGCACTGGTCAGAGGATGAGAGGGACAGGTATAAGGTTGGTTTGGTGGCTGAGAATTATTTTGATCACGCCACTCCGTACGCCACCTTTGTGGAGGAGCGTTTGAGGATGCCACAGAGGTTGGTGAAGATAGCTGCTGCCCAGGGGTACGGGGAGGCAGAGCCAACCGATCCACCTGTTCCTCCGGCCCACCTATCTTATGTGGTGAATGGGGTGCCGAGGAGGCTGATGGTGCCGGTTCCAAACACGAGAGACGCCGAGTTCACTTTGTCAGCTGATACCATTGTAAGTAAACTCTGGATCCCTTTTCTTTTCGGCCTTTTCTTTTCCTGTTCAGGCTACTTCTGCGATTTTGGATCTTTTCCTGAGATTTTTTGAGCATTTCTCTTTCTCGCAGGTCCCTGTTCGTACTTATGACACCCTGGGGCGACAAAACAAGGGCTGGAAGCTGCTAGCTCAGTCTCTCCTGAGGAAGTTGGCTTGCGCATCGAGGGCTGCGGGAAATGCGCAGGAGCCTAAGCGCAAGAGGAGGCATGTCGGGAGCACGGCTTCTACATCATCAGCCTCGGAGTACTACTCATCCTCTACCAGTGGCATGCCTCGAGGGTATGGGCCTAACACTGATATCCTAGAGCAGCTGGCGGAGTACGAGCATGTGCCCGTCAACTTGACCGCCGTGAGTGATGATGAAGACCTGCTGAGGGACCCCGAGCTCTATGAACTGAGCAGCGACGATGAGTCGGAGGCTTAGGGTTCTTTTGATGCACACTTAGAGAGGGAGAGAGAATACAATGAACAATGATGCACATTTTGTATTATTTTTTTTATTTGGGAGCCAATGAGGCAAAGATATGTAATGATCTCTTTTTTTTTCTTTTTTTTATTATTATCATTATTGGTATTTCATTATTTTGCAAATTACTTGAGCCTCGGGGCAATTTTTTGCATGGAAATGGGGCGAAAATTGAGCCGGAATGTGTTATGGTGGTATATGAATGTATGAATGGTGTTTGGGAATGTATTTATGCAAGTTTTATTGAGAAAGTGGGGTGAAAATCTCACTTGGGCAGCAGCTTTGGCTGCTGCAGATTTTTTTTCTGCAGAAGCAAATGAAGCCGCCCGGTTAGGACCTGAGAAAAAGAGGTCGCACGGCTAGGTGCCTTGTTTGAACTGATTTTCTGCAAATAAAACCAAGGGAGGGTCTTTTCATTTCATTTTCAACTTTGGCCATTCCCAGCTAATTTCAAAGCACATTTTTAACCAAAAATTTGTCAAGTCCGATCACTGCCATGGAGAAACCGGTCCGATTTCAAAAGGGAAAGAGGGATCGTTTTCTTTCCAACCTCCAGTCTTGGATGAGACACAACTTTCAATCTCACAAGGACTTTTCGACAACACCTTCAAAATCAAATCTTTATGGCATTTGAAGGATCTCCCACCCGATTGGGACCTTTTGAGAGTAGCGGCACGATTTTGGGACGTCCGGAGACATGTTTACTGCTTTTCTTACAACGAAATCGTTCCAACCTTCGAGGATTTCCGGGCATTGATTGGAGGTCCAGAAATTGAGGCCATTTTGATTCCTTCGACCGGGGATTTACAGGTGACCGTAAAGTTGGCATCTTTTCTGCAAATTTCTTCGGAAGAAGCCGAAGGGATGATGATAGCTCCTGATAGGATCGATATTTCTGATATTCCAAGTAGATTTGGGTCTCCGGGTACTGCTGCGACCATGGTATCTATGGATGCCTTTATCCTCTGCGTATTCTCTTTCCTATTCACTGCCGAGTCCTTCGGAGTGTGCCATAGCGGTCTTTTAGACATGGTCAGATACTGTAGGGCTGGGAGAGATATTGTCCCACTGATTTTGGGAGAGACTCTGCATGGCATTGACAGGATGGCTAGGAGGACCTTTTCATGCGGTCTAGGAGCCCAGCTATACTGACTTTATGGTTGTAGGAGAGACTCGGGGCTTTGCCTACTCAGTGTCCTTGGGTGATTTCTCGGAGGGGTGCACCGAGACAACAGGATCAGGGTAGCTGGGAGCTGATGATTGCTCGGCTGTCTACCTCGGATATTCATTGGTGGGTGCCTCACTGGAGGTTGCAGACTCGTAGGACATTTCAGGAGTCCTACATAGTGAGGGTTCCAGGGTTATCTTTGCCGTCTTTCTACATTCCCTGCTTAGTGTCTAGACAGTTTGGGACCTTGCAGGAGCCATTGGATGACTGGGAGGACATTCGCACTAGGAGGTGGCACCTTTTGACATGAGGGGTCCAGATAGCTTTCCCTTTTTCTTGAGAGCATGGACATATGCCGCTTTTCCTCCCAGGGCCATTCTCAAGAACAGGAAGAGTACCATTTTGACCACGGCCTACTTGGATTGGTACGAGAGGGAGATGGGGGCGACTCAGATTGTTTTGGGAGAGAGGCGCCAGGCCTTATTAGGTGCTGACAGTGACTCTGGCAGGACTTTGAGGGAGACCGAGGAAAATGCTAGTCGCCATAACCAGTCGGGCGATCTTATTAGAGACATGGAAGCCCGATATGAGAGATTATCGGAGGTTTCTCCTCTCACCGAGGCTCACCGGGAGGAGGTAAGAACTCGTGCCAGGGTAGAGAAGGCACTTTTTGACACAGGTTTGATGGAGGCTCCAGTGATGATTCCTGAGGTCGAGGTAGAGGAAAGAAGAGCAGGAAGACTCTTTTGCTGACAACTGATAGACCTATTAGTGTCTACTTATTGCCTTTTCCAAACACACTTAGCAGATTAGGCCTTTTATTATATATTTTAGTCTTTGTAGCAGGTTAGGAGAGTCAAGAGTAGATCGTGCTTGAACTCATCAAGAAGTTTTTAATTTGTAATAACAAGAGATATTATCTTAGAAATTGTTCAAGACACATTTCATGGAAACTTTGAATGTCTTATTTATTGTTTAGACCGAACCATTTCTGGCTGCCTACGTTCCCCTTTTACAAGAAAGGCTAAGGGGCTCAGGTTTTCGTAGTTCATTCTAAAGAAGTTTTGGATTTTTTTTTGTGTTACCCTGTTTTCTGCCTAGACCGCCTTTTTCAGGGTTTTCAGCCTAGCTGGGCATTACTCTTTTTGCACTACTTTTTTTTATGTGCAACCCTGTTTTCTGTCTAGACTGCCCTTTTCAAGGTTTTCAGCCTAGCTGGGTATTACTCTTTTTGTACTATTTTTCTTCTTTTTTTATTTTTTTATTTTAGACATAGTACCGGCGGAGCTTGTCACTGTTGACCGGGTAAAGAAAAGGATTGCCGTCAAAGTCTGCAAGCTTCATTGCTCCTCCCGATAGTATTTTATGTACTACCTATGGGCCGATCCAAACAGGTTCTCACTTTCCCAGAGGGTTGCCTCTGGTAGGGGGCTTCTCTTTCAGTACCAAATCTCCTTCTTTGATATTTCTGGCCTTGACCTTTTTGTCGAATGCCCTGGCCATTCGCCTTTGATAGGCTCGGGTATGCTCCATGGCCTTTATTCTCCTTTCATCAAGTAGGGCGAGCTCATCATGTCGGCTACGCAACCATTCAACTTCATTGATGCTATTTTCTAGGAGGACTCTTAGTGACAGAATTTCCAATTCTACAGACAGTACCGCTTCCATTCCGTAGGTCAAGGTGAAAGGGGTTTCTCCCGTGGCTGTTCTGACAGAAGTTCTGTAGCCCCAGAGTGCTAGGTGTAGCTTTTCGGGCCAGTCACGACCGCGAGTGGCCATCTTTCGGATGATTCTCTCAAGTGTCTTATTTGCAGCTTCTACCACTCCATTGGTCTGAGGCCTGTACGGGGATGATTTGTGGCGAGTGACTTTGAATTCTGACAACAATCTATCACTGTCTCCTTCAAAGTGTGTCCCATTATTCGAGATGATCTCATTTGGAACCCCATATCTGCATATGATATTTTCTTTGACAACCTGGGCCACTTTCTTGGAAGTGAGGACCGTATAAGACTTTGCTTCCACCCATTTCGTGAAGTAGTCCACTGCCACTAACACAAACTCATGCCCATTGCTCCCAGCCTGGGCTATCTTCCCTATTATGTCAATGCCCCAAGTTGCAAACGGCCAAGGAGTCGTCACGCAGTACAGGTCGTGAGGCGGGAGATGATTAAGGTTGGCAAACCGCTGACATTTGTCGCACTCTCGGACATGTTGCAACATGTCCGAGAGTGCGACATCTTTTATAAAATCTAGGATGGGTAAAATTCTATAATTTTTATTTATAAATGTATATTTTTTTTTATTTTTTATGAATATAAATAAATATTTTGGACATTTTTTAGCATTGAAGTTTTTTTTTAAAAAAGTTATATAAAAAAAGTTTGAAAAAGAATAAACAAATGAAAAAAGTTAATTTTTTTTAAAAACAATTTCCGTCGCTATTCCGTCGCTAAATCCGTCGGTATTTTAAATAGAGATTTTCTTTATTTTTTTTTATGATTTAGCAACAAAATATATCCGTCGATAATTTATTTTTGTAAAATTAGTCGCTAAATCCGTCGGTATAATAAAAAAGAAAAATATTTTTTATTTTTTTTATTTAGCGACAAAATATATCCGTCGTTAATTTATTTTTGTTGAATCCGTCGTTAAATCCGTCGCTAACTTTAAAAAGAAAAAATATTTATTTATTTTTTATTTATATAGCGAGAGAAAAAATCCGTCGCTAAAAAAATTGTAATCCTTGGTATCGCTTTTTGTACAGGTCGCCTCCTAGGATGATATAGTGAGAGGCCAGCCACTTCAAGGCTTGCAAGTTTTTGGCTTTGATGCCTTCCTTCAGCTTACCTTCTTCGTCTCTGAAAGCTGGCTCCCCATCTTTGAGAAACTGGTAAACTTGATTGTACCAAGGTTCCTTGACAAGCTCAGGCCCCAATTCTATCTCGCAACAGAAAGCTGGGGCTTCCCTTCTACCCGCTCTGAATGGTTTTACTGCCTTTCCCTCGGGGATCTCTACCAATGAGGCTAGAGTAGCTAAGGCATTTGCAAATCTATTCTTGTCTCTTGGCAGGTAGTGGAAGGTCACTTCTCTGAACTGCTCTGTCGATTCTTCCATATAGGCATGATACTTATGGAGGTTAGGATCCACAGTCATCCATTTGTTAGAGACCTGGTTAATGATCAGGGCTGAGTCTCCGTAGACCTCGAGTTCCTTGACATTTCTTTTTAGGGCAGCCTCCAAACCAGCTATACAGGCTTCATACTATGTAGCATTGTTTGTGATAGCGAAGTTCAACTTGACGGCTATCGGCGTATGCTCATCTTTCGGGTCTACCAACAGCATTCCTATGCCATTTCCCCTTTTGTTAGCAGCTCCATCAAAGAAGAGTTGCCATCGATTCTCAGGCTCAACAACAATGATCCCTTCATCTGGAAACTGGGGTTCAGGCCCTCGGTCCTCATTGCTAGGAAAATTTGCCAGATGGTCTGATAGTGCTTGACCCTTGATTGCCTTTCTTGTTACATAGTTGATGTCTAACTCTGCTAGGAAGAATGGCCACTTGGCTAGGCGCATCGAAAAGGAAGGTTTGTCGAAGATATACTTGATGGGGTCCATTTTCGAGACCAAATTCACAAAATGGGCCTGCATGTAGTGTTTCAGTTTCCCGACCACCCAGACTAGTCCTGCACAAGTCTTTTCACACGTCGAGTAATTGAGTTCACTCCCTTGCAGCTTTCGACTAACAAAGTAAATGGCATTTTCTACCCGAGAATCTTTCTTTTCCTGGGCCAGCATAGCCCCAACTGCCGTGTCAGTGACAGTGAGATAGAGTAGAAGAGGTTTCTGTCCATGCTAGGGGCACATTACTGGGGGATTTACTAGGTACGCCTTGATTTGGTCAAAGGCATCCTGGCATTCTTCATTCCATTCTGTATCAACATTTTTATTCATAAGCTTGAAGATGGGCTCGCACATGGTAGTCAGTTGATTGACGAAACGGCTGATGTACAGTAACTTGCCCATAAAGCTTTTGAATTCTGTCTGAGTTTGAAGTGGCCTCATGTACATTATGGCTTTGATCTTTCGAGGATCGGCTTCAATGCCTCGCTCTGTGACCATATACCCAAGTACTTTTCCCCTTGTTACTCCAAAGGTGCATTTTGCAGGGTTCAGTCTCATAGAATGTTGTCTTAACCGCTGAAAGAACTTTTGTAGGTCGACAAGGTGTTGTCCATCCACGCCTTTAGAGTGGATAATCATACCATCGACATAGACCTCGATTTCCTTGTGGATCATGTCATGAAAAAGTGCAGTTGCTGCCCTTTGATACGTAGCCCCAACATTTTTTTAACCCAAAAGGCATCACCGTATAACAGTACATCCCCTATGGTGTGGTGAAAGCCATCTTTTCATGGTCCTCTTCGGCCATCTTGATCTGATTGTAGCCAGCAAAACCATCAACGAAAGACTTGACTTCGTAGTTAGCCGTGGCGACTACCAAAATGTCCATATTTGGCAACGGGTAATCGTCATTGGGACTGGCTTTGTTTAGATCCCAAAAATCCACACAACAGCGCACCTTCCTGTTGGCTTTAGTCACAATCACGATATTCGACAACCAGGTCGGGTATTCAATAACCCTGATGAATCCTACCCGCAACATCTTTTCAATTTCCTCCTTGACTTGCAGAGGCCATTCTGGCTTAATTTTCCTTAGCTTCTGTTTCACCGGCTTGGCATCGGGTGTCAAAGGGATCCTGTGTTCCACAATTGAGCTGTCCAGCCCCGGCATGTCCTTGTAAGACCAGGCGAACACATCCACATACTCTCTGAGCAGATCAACCAATCTGTCCCGTTCAGCCCCTTGAAAGAAGTTCCCGATCTGTGTCTCTTTAGGTTCTTCGATAGTACCCAGGTTAACACTCATCAAAACCTCCTCGACAGCTTGGGCACGGTTTTCCTCTTTATCAGTAACCTGCTTAAATATTTCTTTAATGTATTGTTCATTTAGTGTGTTTGCATCTTGTTCAAATGAATCATTATTAACTGTTGTTAAGTTATTAGTTAATTTATCATTTGTTAAGTTGGCAATAAGGGGATACTCAGAAAGATCTATCATTTCATTTAATGCAAAGGGAAAGATAACATTGGCGACACACTCATAATCTTCAGGCGTGAGGCCATCAGATGACTCAGAGGATTGAAACTCAAAGTCTCCTGACTCTAGAGACTCTTAACCCTACACTATTATTGACATAGTGTTTCACTGGACTAGACAGGGGGGTACTCTTCGCTGTTGTTGCCCTGGGGAGAAGCGAATTTTCTGGTCTTCACAAAGTTGGGAAGCTCGAACTGGTCAAAAGTTTTACCAGGGTCATTCGTAGGTCGATGCCTCGGAAAAGTGGTATGGGGATCCAGGGAGGCCTGGTGCAGTCTCTCAGCCATCTCATCCTTAACAACCGGACTCGTGGTTTGAAGGGTTTGATTCATTTTGTCAAGACATTGTTGATAAGTCATCTTTCCTTTACTGATTTTCGACACCACCACCTTATCCGTGTAGCCGACAGGAGGGTTGGCTTGGATTATACTGATAAAATCTTCCTCAGGTGAGACCTTGATTTTGCCCTGACTGACCATGCGCTCTATGGGGACCCTGTGTTCTGCCTCCAAATCTTCCAACTTCTTATTGAACTTGACGATGGCTATGAACTCGAAACTCTCTACCTCTAAGGGATCGACAGGGAGTGGATTGCTGAGATGGATTCTGTCCTGGCTGACTGATGCTTTGATGGGCTCTTTAGAGTAACTGACATAGTAATCAAACTTGCCCGAGGGTTCTCTTAGCATTCCTATGCTGGTGTCTCCTGCCTCGTATCTCTCCTTTAGCTTTTATTAGGAAGACTTCTACTTCTTCCTCCTCTTTGAGGGGGCATCTTCGTGGATCCATTCCTGATAGGCGTCCTTTAAACACTCATCACAGTCACAAACATCATAACAAATATGGGGTTTGGGTTGAGCCGGTACGACTTCCTCTCCGAGCATCGGGTTACCACCATTGTTTGCTATCAAGCCTGCCATTCTAAACTTCTGGGTTGACGAAACTGATGATTCTGACGAACTATCTGAGCTTGAAATTTCCGCACTGAAAAGCCACTGACCCGGTATTCTCACCCACTTCTTTCTCGCTGTGGGAAAGGGATAGGTAAGATTTAGACTCGGGGTAGGTGTTTAGGCTGAAGGCTCAAGTAATATGCAATTAAGAATCTTCAAGTTTACTTAAAACAGTGTCTTTTAATTATTTCTATTTGGTTGGAAAAGGTTACCCTTCTTTTTCGCAACTACTCTAGATCCTGGATCAGTGGGTTCCGTCACTACGTCTATAAGCCCCTCATTTTCCACCTGTATTTCGACATCCCAGGGTGGACAGCCCCGGGCGAGGGTCTTATAAGGCAAGCGGATCCCACCGACCGAGAGAGAAGAACGGTCCTAGGGTCTAGTGGATCATAGGAATTTTTAACGCACGAGCGATGCGGATAATAGTCAATGTCAATGCCGTGAAAGTCAAGTCTTTTAGCCTCAACGAAATTTTGGCAGAGTTTTGCTTACGCGATAGATGTTTTGACTTCGGCATTGTCCAAGAAAAATAATAGGCATGGGTCGGACGTTAAAAGTCGAATGACACGGCGTCACATTGAGCGTTGTTGCATACTTTGTGCAAGTCAAAGTCAAAGTCAATGTCGGGGTCAAGATTTTGCTAATTTTTTGCCTAACGAAATTTTGGTATGGCTTCGCTTGCGCGAGGAATCTTGATTTTTGGGCATGGGCTCAGGTTTGACTCTTACATACCCCGTGCGGGTCAAAGTCAAAGTCAATGCCGGGATCAAGATTTTGCCAATTTTGCCTAACGAAATTTCGGCATGACTTCGCTTGCACGAGGAATCTTGAATTTTAGCATGGGCTCGGGTTTGACTTTTACGGGGGTTTACAACGAAGCTGTATGACACAATCTAGACCAAAAACCAACCAAAAAGTCACGATTTTAAAAGTGTGACACGGACTAGTGCATTGGTCGACACTGGCTGCCGTGGGGAGTTTGGGATGATTCCGTGCGCGCCCGGGAGCGTCGTAACACTGTCTATGACTGTTGCTGAACAACCATCCCGAGTTAAAAGGACGTGTGTGCAAAGTGTACATGATATATAGTGCGCGTAGTGTGTGGTCTCCTAAAAAATACTTTTTTTGAGTTAAAATAGAGATTTTCATCATGTGTTTTAAAAGAATGTTTTTTGAGGACGGGAAAATGCAACACATAGGCACGTAAATTTTCTGGAACCTGGCCAGACTCAGGACTGAATAGCCCCAAGCTGCCATGGCTTCCAGATTAACCTCAGAAAAGTGTCCTGGTGAAACTGCGAATGAAGTCGCCCGGCTTAGATCCAGGCAGATCAAGCCGTCCGGCTAGATCCAGCAGTTTTCCAGGTTCCAATTTGCTTCATTTCTAGACTATTTCTCCGGGCATTTTTGGCAACTTTCAGCTTCAGAATGGGACCTGTTCATTATTCAGAGTATGCACAAACCAAAAAGAATACAAAGATGCATGAAAAAGGAAAATCGCACAAGCACAAAAAACAATCCCGAGACGGAAGGCTAACCCTCGTAAACGTTTTCAACTCTTCTTATGAGAAAAAAGAAGTTTGGAAAACATTTACATCTCCACAATGGAGTCGTCAAACTGTGAATGTGGGCCCCCCTCGGCGATTGAACCGTTTTATGGGTCGCCGTTTCACCTCAGTTTGAAGACACCGGTTTTATTGAAAAAACAGAGTCGCCATGCCATTTTGATTTCCTCAAAACTTTGAAAAAAAAGATAAGGGTTTGGAGGTTAAGTTACTCCTTGGGAAGAAAGTATTGCGTTCACCCACGAAGTCTTGCAAAAGCAAGTCTTCCTAGATCCGAAGTTTGTGCTTGTATGTACGCTCGTGTGTGTGTGTGTGTGTGATTTGAAAAGGAGAGGGAATGTGCCAAGTTTATCTGTCGGACATATAAACCATTGAAGTAGGTTATAGCTTGGGATTTCTTGGATTTGATGTTTTCGAAATTTTGATCCCGTGCTCATTTTGGACTTGTGATCATCATTACGGGACCTTTCTATCCTCCTGTTAGGTTAATCAACCATGGTATGCGTAAGAGCCTTGGTTTGTCTTAAACCAATGTTCTTTGGAGATTTGGTCACATGTGATCGAGAGAGGGATGCCTTTTAAGTCCAAGAATGAGAATCTTTGGAAAATGAGGAATCTTTGCCCATCAATCCTACATCTTGAGACGATAAAGATTCGTAGGGACATTTTATGTTCGTCTCAAGTGATTATCGGAGATATCGGGACTAAGATCCATCGGTTTTTAGAGGGACAAAGATTGTGGCATTTTAATGATGGAAACGATGTAAAGATGGAGTCTTTACACCGATCCTCACCACGGAATGCTTCAAGAACCAAGGGACTAGGGGAAAGGGGTATAATGATTGGATCTTTATACTCATCCTATGTCTTTTGTGCCTTAAAAGACTATTAGACAATCCTCGGAGAGAGATCCATCTTTTAGGGACATGGGGAAAATGACATTAAGAGTAAAGATTGCATTTTTAAGGTAAATAACCCAATGAGCATTATTAAACTAGAGAAATAATGTAAAAGAGATGATCTTTATAGCATTTCCTATGTCCTTTAAAACCTCATAAGGTGGACAATCCTTGAAAAGCTAGATCAAGAAAAGGGGATGACATAATATGAATAAAAATTGCATTTTTATGTAAAAAGGAAAAAGGACATCACATCATCATGTGGTAGATCGTCCCTAGAACAAGCCACTTGTGAAATCTTGTTCATCTTTGGGAGAGGATCTACAATGAATCCTATGTGTAGGGGGAGTGGGGATATGATGATTACATTGCAAAGATAAGAACTTTAAGACAATAAATCAATGTAAATGGCAAGTAACAAGAATATAAATGACAAATAGTAAGTAAAGGCAAGGTAATATGAGTAAATCAAGGGAAAAGGAGGGAGATTACCAATGTTGGTTCTCTCTATCTCCCAAGAGGATTTTCCTATTTAGGAATAGATTAGGATGAGATTTGTGTATGAGGGAGGTGAGTTTTGAGTATTTTTGGTTTATGGAAATTCGTGGTGTGAATTTTGCAGAGTAACAGTGCTGAAAATTCTCCTAAAGTGGGTAGAGGAGGCCTCTATTTATAGGCTGCAGTGTGCTTCCTAAAGAAGCCGCCCCACGTTAATCTGTGGCAAAAGAAGCCGCACGACGTTATCCTCTGCCGTGTCAGCATGTTTCTAGATTCATGCAAGGTGGCAGCTAGAGGCTTCTTTCCAGCGAGGTCCTGCTTGGAATTTTAATTCCTAGCAGATCCTTCCTCCCTTGGAAAGTTTGAAAAAGTTCCCGAATCGCCCCTAAACTCTATGAAAGTTTGGGAAATTGCCAGGAAACATAACCGGAAGGCATGAGCCAGATTTGGGTACTAACATATTTCTCAACTATAAATACCACCCTCTCCCCTCACATATTTTTCACACAAACTCCCTTAACTCTCTTAACTATCTCTAAAGATATTGGTAAATTTATTTGATTATTAAACTCAAATCATAAACTATCTCTCATTTGATTAAGATTTACTATTTAGGGTATGGTGTATATATGGGGTCTAGGTATAAGATTGAATAGTTCAATTTAGGGGTATATATGGAATTTAAGTCCAATGTCTCTAACAGAAAAACCCAAATTGCATTATAGAAACTAAGTTTGCAACTAAAAGTACAATCCAAGTAAGATCCATCAGTCAAACACCAACAAATGCTACAAAGAAAACAACACTTCAAAACTGCTAATAATATTCATCTGGGTCAACATAATAAAGACTACGTAAAATCTAGGGAGAAACGCGTTTCTCCATAAGTTATGGAGAAACGGGTTACGGGTATCCAGAACCTTTTGAAAGGATATCCAGAAACTTTTTGTATTGGCCATGACCTTGTCCCATGGTTACTTCGGATATCGAGTCTCAAAGGTTACGGATATCCAAAACCCTTTGAAAGGATATCCGAAGCTTATGAAAGTGATATCCGAAACCTTCAATGATATCCGTAAACTTTCAAAATGTTTCGGATATTCATTTGATGGTTTCTGGATATACATTTGAAGGTTTCTGGATATCCAGAAACCTTCAATAAGCAATTTCTGGTCTTTGCCTTGGATTTGGCTTCAAATCTATTTTTTCTGGATATCTGCCCAAAGGCTTCTGGATATCCGTTTCAAAGCTTCTGGATATCCAGAACCCTTTGAGACTGATATCCAGAAATTTTCTTCTGGTTATCAAACGTATAGCTTCTGGCTATTAAAAACGCGTTTCTCCATAGTTATGGAGAAACGCGTTTCTCAGCAGACCTACTCTAAAGACTAACGCCCTCAAATTTGAATGTGACTAAATGAGCAGCATGGTTCATAATCTCATCATCAACTTCAAAGCCAGAGCAATAGCTAACATCGAGATCCACAAGTTTCTTGCAACCCTTCAGAATTATCACAAGATCACTCTTTTCAATAATTGAAAACTTCAAAGAGAGGAACTCAATATTTGGGAGAAGTGTGGCTATTGCAGATGCTGCAGTTCTCCTAATGCGAATATCCATAGCATATAAAGATACGAACTTCGTGCAATGGATGCTAATTTGAGATATAACATTTTCCAGTACAGATGATGTTGTTATTCGTAAAGTCTCCAAGTCTTTCCACTTGCATATCATGTTCGGAAGCATTAGTCTACAGTTGTAATCACAATACGACAAACCCAACAATTTTAATGAAGGACATCTATAACAAACCAAGAAAATATATGAATTAGATAAGAATAATATCAACATTTAAAATAAAAATAAGAAATGAGAATAAAAATAATAGCCATAATTAGTTACAGAAGTATGGAGAACAAATAAGTATTTCAAATTTTAAAAAAGCAATCTCTTTTTTCTATAAAAAAACAATAAAAATCAATCAATTTCTCTGGAAAAAAAGAAATAATAATATAATCTACTATATATAATAGCAAAAGTTTTTCAAGCTCCTAGAAAACTCCAAGTGGCACAATATCATTGGCCAATATTTCCATCATCCACCAATCACAATCATCCATTTGAAATTCAATTAGTGTTTTGGCTAAAAACAGTCAACAATGATAGGAATTGAAATGAAGCTAAGAAGGGTGCAATGGAATATAATTGGTGCAACAATGTAATCAAGATGGCTCGATCATGTAACGAGGAAAACCCTTGAGATAACTATCTCGCCGGCACAAAACCTCGAGAGGTGATTATGAGCACCTACCTTCCCAAACAATTGTATTAATAATGAATTACAAAGCAGAAAGCTATGGCAGATTACAAAGGAGTTTTGAACTGTGTGAGTGTAGTGCGTGTGTATCTGTGTTGTGTCGTGTGTTGTGTGTCTCCAGCCATGAGCTTAAATAAAAAAGAAAATAACAAAAAAATAAAATCCTAACAAACTTCCCTACAATCTCGGTAAGTTATCTATATCTTGACTTAGTCTTCCAAGCCGTTGAAAGGAGTCTTATTGGACACGTTTTTCCCACGTACTTTTTATCCCTGTAATTAAATATAATAGAAATAAATAATTAATTTAAGTAAATAATTTTTACCTTGCCTTCGAGTGTGAAGATGTTGACATGCTGATAACAACTCAAGACGTAGCAATCCTGAATTTTACACATAACAATTGTCCCCAAAAAACTGCCTTTTAAATGAATTTAAAGGGTCGGTTTTTTTCACTACTTTCTAGAAACTCTGCGGTTAATTAAGTGAGAGGATACGTGGCTGTTGAGGAGGAAAGGAAAGAGTCTTGATAGGAACTGTAATTCTCGGTAGGCATCGTTATCATCAAATCTTTTTCAAATTCTTCCCACATCAGACGTCTCCTTCTATATTATGGTGAAAGTAGCATAAAGGGTGTAGTTTTTATCCGTCTTTCACAAGTCCAGAGTCACGACGTTCTTCAAAAAAGAGTGATTCAGGGTTAACGTATCATTGAATTGGCTACCCTACCAAGTCTGTACTAACATATACCCTTATGTGCAGTGACTCGATCCGGCTTTACGACGAATGATATTGTGGCCAAATACAAAGGCAAGATGAAAGCGGAAGGGACCATACCTGAAGCGGGCAATAAAGTTATTTTGAAAAGAAAAAGGGTGGATCAGATTACCAGCGCGGAGAAGTAATCTTGGAATGAAGAGGTGTTGGAGAATCAGGTAAGAGTTGATTTGGATCTTGGTACAGTGATCCCTTTTTATTTTGGTAAAATGTCTTTTTGCTTGTTGATAACAGATTGTCTCGATGACCAAGTTAATTTCCAAAGAAGTCAGGATATGAAGGGAAAAGTGTGATACCTTTGATATGAGTAGGGTTGAGTACGAGAAGGATTTGAAAGAAGCTGCAAGGATACTGAGGGAAAAGGTATTGGAAATCAGGGACAAAAATGAAGAGATTTTAAAATGGCAGTCCAGGCTTGCTAGTGTCGATATCAGACATGCAAGGGAGATGGAAGCGCTTCGAGATGATTTGGTAAATGAAACTGCAAAAGCAGTTTTTGAAACTAGAATCCAAATGATTGAGGAATATCAGGCAGGAGAGCATGTGAACTGGAACCTGGATGATGAAAAAGCAGCTTTGCAGCGTATCCATGATGAAAAGATGAATGAGGCCTCCAAGGACCTTGAACAGGCTGACGATGCCCATGACAGCAACACGGAATGACTTTTTAGAATGGGAAGCACAAAGAGTGGGATGTTGAACATCAACGTTCTCTCTTGAAGAATTTGGAAGCTAAGGGAGAGGAGGTAGGAGAAGGATCTTCTGCAGCCAAAGGTGATGATATCTTGGATGAAGGAGCAGCAACAACATCGCGGCAGTAGCCACCCCATGAAGGAAGAAGGTAAAAACTTTTGGTTTTGAAAAAATTTGGTTAAAAACTTTGGTTTGAAATGGGCTGCGTCCCGAAGACAATATTTTGGTTTGTAATCGGCCCATAAGGGCCAAGACAATTTGTTTTTTCAAGTGTTGGGTGGGTCCAGCACTGTTTATGCTTTCTATAGGATAAACTTTTGCTTGGGTTTTGGAAAAACTTTCCCCAAGTATCTTTATGAAAAAACGTTTTTAGGAGGTTGATATGTTAACCTCTTCGTAGATGGTAACAACTTGCGAGTGGATGTAGAAATCCTTTGCAATAACTTAGATTGACATGTAAATGTCAATAACCGTTTGTACTTAGATGACACATAAGTGTCATAACCATTTGTAAAGATCTTAGGGTCTAACACATTGATTGAGTGGTGATGGGTAATTCGTATATATTAAACATACGGGCCCACCACACACCTCAACCAAGGTTGACATCGTGCGCTCCAGGCGAGGTGTTTAAACCTTAATGCGGTGAAAGAAAGAAATTTATTTAAACCTTTGAAGGGATTAAGTACCTTACACGGAAGTGAGATGGCCAGTCTCAAAACGGTTGTTTTCACGAGGACATGGACTGAATTTGGAGACTTCCAGTTCTTGCAAAATAACAAGTTGATGAAAGATTTCGACATCTTTTCTGATGTCACATTTTATTTGATAAAAGAAGATAAAAGAACTATAAAAATACTTTCTAAATAAAGAGTAAGAGATAGTCCGTACCTGATTTAAGATGTTAAGTTCCTGGGAGGATGCTTACATCTTAGTTAATCAGTGAGTTACATTCTAATGTTTCTCGTTTCCTTGCAAAAAGGAAACATGTTAGGGGTGGGCGTTAGCTTAGCTAACGCCCCTCCGATGCTTAAGTCAGTAATTATTCCAAAAAATGGAAATAAGTACTTTTATTGAATTTAGAGTGATAAAGATCGTACCTTGGTTTTATTTGCATTGTAAAATAATCATGTAAACTTACATAAAGTAGGTTTTGAGATGGATGGCATTCTAGCTTCTGGGAATCCTTGCTCCCTCTAGAGTCGATAACCAATAGGAACCTTTGCCTGCTTCAGCATCTACTAGGTATGGCCCTTCCCATTTGGGAGCCATCTTTCCAGCATTGGGTTCTCTTGTATTCTGAAATACCTTCCATAGGACTAAATCACCAACTTGGAATCTTCGCAATCTAACATTCTTGTTGTAGGATCTTGCAATCTTCTGTTGATATGCTGCTATCCTGATCTTTGCAAGGTTCCTTAGTTCGTCAATGGTGTCTAGATAATGACTCAGGTTGGCATCATTTTGCTCTGGTGTCAACATCTTGAGCCTGGCACTGGGGACGACAATTTCTGCTGGGATGACCGCTTCTGCTCCGAACACTAAAGAATAGGGGATTTGGCCTGTCGCGTTTTTTGGTGTGGTTCTATCTGCCCAAAGGACAAAGGGAAGCTCTTCTGCCCATCTTCCTTTCTTTTGATCTAGCCTCTTCTTCAGGTTATTGATGATTATTTTATTGCTTGATTACGCACGGCCATTAGCTTGAGGATGCACAGGTGAAGATGTCACCATCTTAACTCCCCACCTAGCAAGAAAATCTTGGGTCTTCTTGCTGATGAATTGAGAGCCGTTGTCACATATTATTTCAGATGGGATGCCAAACCTACTAAATATATTTCTCTTAATGAAGGTTATGACTTCCTTATCACGAACTTGCACATAGGATTCAGCCTCAACCCATTTAGAGAAATAATCAGTCATAGCAAGCAAGAAAACTTTTCCCCCAGGAGCTTTAGGAAATTTTCCCATTATATCCATTCCCCATCTCATGAACGGCCAAGTAGAGAGGATTGGATGAAGCAATTCTGCGGGCTGATGCAAGATGTCGCTATGCCTCTGGCAGGAATCACATTTCTTGGCAAAGATGGTAGCATCTTGTCGCATTATTGGCCAGTAACAACCCATTCTCAGAGCTTTTGTATATAAGCTTCTGTCCCCAGAATGGTTACCACATGATCCTTCATCTAACTCTCTTAGGACTTCTTTAACTTGGTCGGCTTCGAGACATCTCAAATATGGGCCTGCAAATGATTTTTTAAATAGCACATTATCTATTAATATAAATCTTGAAACTCTTACCCTGAATGCTCTAGCATTCTTTTCCTCATCAGGGATAGTACCATCTTGAAGATATTTGATTATTGGTGTCGTCCAAGATATCTGCATCTGACTATCAGGGATGTCGTCATCTATACAGAATAGTTCTAACCTTTCCACAGCAGGGATGTTAACATGTATGATTGGGATATTGGTCTGAGATAAACTTTTAAAAGCTGATCCAAGATTAGCCAATGCATCTGCTTGAGAGTTATCTTCTCGGGGTATTTGTTCGAAAGAGAATATTTAAAATTTGCTTGCCAAAAATTTTACAATGCCCAAATAAGCTGTCATCTTGGCATTTTTTGCAGCATAGGAACCGTTAAAATGATTTGCAAGTAATAATGAATCACTATATACCTGTATTGCTTTGATGTTCATGTCTAGAGCCACGGATAGGCCCACGATTAAGGCTTCGTACTCTGCCTCATTATTGGTGGCTTTAAAATCGCAACTAATGGCCTGGGGTATGATGTCCCCTTGTGGTGACTTTAGGACAACACCTAGCCCTGTGCCCCTTATATTAGAAGCACCATCTGTGAATAGAGTCCACATCCTCAGGATGTCCCCATATTGGAGTTGTTGGACCTCTAGTTCTACTTCTGGTTGCATACTTGGACTAAAGTCTGCCACAAAATCTACAAGTGCTTGTGATTTTATTGCTGTTCTAGGCTCATATTTGATGTCATAAGTGCTTAACTGAATGGACCACTTGGCCATCATTCCTGACATTTCTGGTTTTCTCATTACACTTTTTATTGGATAGTTAGTACGAATGACAATAACATGAGTTTCAAAATAATGCCTTAACTTAATTGAAGCAGAAATTAAAGCTAATATTAATTTTTCAAGGTGTGAATACCTGGTTTCCGCATCAAGCAATGTTTTACTTACATAGTATATTGGCTGCTGGATGCCATCTTGATCACGGACCAGGAAGACACTAACTGTGGTTTCGGAGACAGCTAAGTAGACACACAATGGCTCACCTTCTTGAGGTTTTGAAAGAAGGGGAGGTGTTGATAGGTACAGCTTCAAATCTTGAAAGGCTTTCTCATGCTTATCAGTCCACTCGAACCTAGAATTCTTCTTTAAGATGTCATAGAACGGCTTGCATCTGTCTGAGGATTTTAAGATGAATTGAATCAATGCTGCCACCTTCCCTGTCAATCTTTGAACATCTTTTATGGATTTGGGTGACGTTAAGTTGATGTTGGCTTTTATTTGTTCTGGACTTGCTTCTATCCCTCTTGGTGCCACCATGTACCCCAAGAATTTCCCGGACTTCATGCCAAAATTGCATTTTGCTGGGTTCAGCTTCATGTTGAACATGTCTAGAATGTCAAATGCTTGAGCAAGATCTCGAACATGATCTTCAGCCTTCTTCGACTTTATCACCATATCGTCGATGTATACCTCCATAGTGTCCCCAATCTGCTCTTTGAACATCATGTTGACTAGTCTCTGATATGTAGCACCTGCATTCTTAGTCCAAAAGGCATTGCAATATAACAATAAATACCTGTTGGGGTGATGAAGGCGGTATCCTCTTGGTCGGATGGATCCATCTGGATTTGCTGGAATCCTGAAGACGCATCTAGGAAAGTCAACACTTCATGTACACAAGTAGCATCTACCAGAGTATCAATGTGTGGCAAGGGAAAAGGATCTTTTGGACAAGCTTTGTTCAAGTCTGTGAAGTCAACACAAACTCTCCATTTTTCGTTCTTCTTTTCTACTACCACCACATTTTCTAGCCATCTTGGGTATTCGACCTCTCTGATCATCTTAGCTTTGAGCAGTCTGTCCACTTCTTCTTGGATGATAATGTTCCTTTCTTGTGCGAACTTCCTTCTCTTTTGGTGGATTGGTCTAAAGGATGGATCAATGTTGAGTTTGTGGGTGATCACATCTTTACTGATGCCTGTCATATCTTCCTGTTTCCATGCGAAGCTTCTAATCCTGCTTTTCAAAAGATTAATAAGATCTTCTTCTATTTCTGCTGGAACATCTTGGCCAACCAGCACCTTGAGATCTGGGTTTGAAGGATCTAAGAGTATCTCTTTTAAATCATGCTCCTTCGCCTCCAGAACCTCACGGGCCTTTCTCTGTAATTGCTATGCCATCTTAGGGGTTGTTGATGCCTTCATGGAAGTCATATAACATTCTTTAGCTGACTGTTGATCACTGTAAACCTTGACAACACCCCAAGGTGTCGGCATCTTGACACATTGGTGATAGGTGGATGGTACAACCTTCATCCCATGGATCCACGGTCTTCCCAGGATTACATTATAACAAGTTGTACTGTCAATTACACAGAATTTCTCCATGGAATTGATACCCTCGACGTAGACTGGAAGTGTAATTTCACCCACTGTACTTTTGGTTTCTCCACTGAAACCCACGAGCACCGAGGTCCTTTTTACAATGCGGTCTTCAGGGATCTTCATTTCCTTCAGAGCATCCAGCATGATGAGATTCACAGAGCTGCCCCCATCTATTAGGATACGTCTGACCTTGCAGTTGGCTATCTGAAGTGCAACGACCAAGGCGTCATGATGTGGATCCATAACATTGTCCCGATCACTTTCTTCGAAGGAGATGACATCTTGAGATGTGAGCTGTGACATCTTGGAGGATCTCTCGGGTTTCTCATCCTTAGCTTGCTTAGCGAATCTCTTAGCTGCAGAATAAGAAGTACCACAAATATCAGAACCACAACTAATAACATTAATTACCTTTGTTACCGGTGGAGGAGATGGTGGTCTGGTTGCAACGGCTTCTTTGTTCTCCATCTTGGTCTTGTGGTTCCCAAGGAGATATTTAAGATGTCCCTTAGACAACAGGTAACTAATCTCTCTCCTCAAGGCGATGCAATCTTCGGTAAGATGTCCAAAATCTTCATGATAGGCGCACCATTTGGATTTGTCCTTCCATCCCGATGACTTGTCGGTCTTTCGAGGCCACCTTGCTTTATCTCCAAGATTGCTCATTGCACACAAAATACCTGAGACATCAATAGAAAAACAATAATCAGAAATTTTAGGAGATTCAATATCATCATCACCTCCATCATCCTCCACATAATTGACTTTATTATGGTCATTTCTGTGGTATGGTCTAGATCTACTCTGCTTTTGATGAGATGAATCTATCTTCCTGTCAGGATGGTCATATGTTGAAGCTTTGTCAGGATTCTTGGATTGCTGCATCTTGTCCTCTTCCAGCCTGATAAATCTTAGGGCCCGATTTCGGATATCTTCCATTTTCTTGCACGGGTTCATCACCAGATCCTCATAGTAAGGGGAATCCTTCTTCAAGCCCATTTTGAAAGCTTCTGCAGCTGTTGCCATGTACAGGTTGGGGATCTCCATGACTTCTTTATTAAACCTGTTAACAAAGTCTTTTAATGCTTTATTAGGTTGCTGAGTGATACGATAAAGGTCGCTGGTTAGCTTTTCAAATTGGCGGCTGCAAGAAAATTGATTGTTGAAGAGGTTGACAAGTTGAGCAAATGAGCCAATAGAACCAGGAGGTTGACGGATCAGCCACTTCAATGCCGGGCCTACTAATGTTGAACCGAATCCTCGACACAAACAAGCCTCATGAAACCGGAGGTCCAGAAATTGAGGCCATTTTGATTCCTTCGACCGAGGATTTACCAGTGACCGTAAAGTTGGCATCTTTTCTGCAAATTTCTCCGGAAGAAGCTGAAGGGATGATGATAGCTCCTGATAGGATCGATATTTCTGATATTCCGAGTAGATTCGGGTCTCCGGGTACTGCTGCGACCATGGTATCTATGGATGCCTTTATCCTCTGCGTATTCTCTTTCCTATTCACTGCCGAGTCCTTCGGAGTGTGCCATAGCGGTCTTTTGGACATGGTCAGATACTTTAGGGCTGGGAGAGATATTGTCCCACTGATTTTGGGAGAGACTCTGCACGGCATTAACAGGATGGCTAGGAGGACCTTTTCATGCGGTCTAGGAGCCCACCTGTACTGACTTTATGGTTGTAGGAGAGACTCGGGGCTTTTCCTACTCAGTGTCCTTGGGTGATTTCTCGGAGGGGTGCACCGAGACAACAGGATCAGGGTAGCTGGGAGCTGATAATGGCTCGGCTATCTACCTCAGATATTCATTGGTGGGTGCCTCACTGGAGGTTGCAGACTCGTAGGACATTTCAGGAGTCCTACTTAGTGAGGGTTCCAGGGTTATCTTTGCCGTCTTTCTACATTCCCTTCTTAGTGTCTAGACAGTTTGGGACCTTGCAGGAGCCATTGGATGACTGGGAGGACATTCGCACCAGGAGGTGGCACCTTTTGACATGAGGGGTCCAGATAGCTTTCCCTTTTTCTTGAGAGCATGGACATATGCCGCTTTTCCACCTAGGGCCATTCTCAAGAACAGGAAGAGTACCATTTTGACCATGGCCTACTTGTATTGGTACGAGAGGGAGATGGGGGCGACTCAGATTGTTTTGGGAGAGAGGCGCCAGGCCTTATTAGGTGCTGACAGTGACTCTGGCAGGACTTTGAGGGAGACCGAGGAAAAGGCTAGTCGCCATAACCAGTCGGGCGATCTTATTAGAGACATGGAAGCCCGATATGAGAGATTATCGGAGGTTTCTCCTCTCACCGAGGCTCAGCGGGAGGAGGTAAGAACTCGTGCCAGGGTAGAGAAGGCACTTTTTGACACAGGTTTGATGGAGGCTCCAGTGAGGATTCCTGAGGTCGAGGTAGAGGAAAGAAGAGCAAGGAAGACTCTTTTGCTGACAACTGATAGGCTTATTAGTGTCTACTTATTGCCTTTTGCAAACACATTTAGCAGATTAGGCCTTTTATTGTATATTTTAGTCTTTGTAGCAGGTTAGGAGAGTCAAGAGTAGATCGTGCTTGAACTCATCAAGAAGTTTTTAATTTGTAATAACAAGAGATATTATCTTAGAAATTGTTCAAGACACATTTCATGGAAACTTTGAATGTCTTATTTATTGTTTAGACCGAACCATTTCTGGCTACCTACGTTCCCCTTTTACAAGAAAGGCTAAGGGGCTCAGGTTTTCGTAGTTCATTCTAAAGAAGTTTTGGATTTTTTTTTTTTGTGTTACCCTGTTTTCTGCCTAGACCGCCCTTTTCAGGGTTTTCAGTCTAGCTGGGCATTACTCTTTTTGCACTACTTTTTTTTATGTGCAACCCTATTTTCTGTCTAGACTGCCCTTTTCAAGGTTTTCAGCCTAGCTGGGTATTACTCTTTTTGTACTATTTTTCTTCTTTTTTATTTTTTTATTTTTTTATTTTAGACATAGTACCGGCGGAGCTTGTCACCGTTGACCGGGTAAAGAAAAGGATTGCCGTCAAAGTCTGCAAGCTTCATTGCTCCTCCCGATAGTATTTTATGTACTACGTATGGGCCGATCCAAACAGGTTCTCACTTTCCTAGAGGGTTGCCTCTGGTAGGGGGCTTCTCTTTCAGTACCAAATCTCCTTCTTTGATATTTCTGGCCTTGACCTTTTTGTCGAATGCCCTGGCCATTCGCCTTTGATAGGCTCGGGTATGCTCCATGTCCTTTAGTCTCCTTTCATCAAGTAGGGCGAGCTCATCATGTCGGCTACGCAACCATTCAACTTCATTGATGCTATTTTCTAGGAGGACTCTTAGTGACAGAATTTCCAATTCTACAGACAGTACCGCTTCCATTCCGTAGGTCAAGGTGAAAGGGGTTTCTCCCGTGGCTGTTCTGACAGAAGTTCTATAGCCCCAGAGTGCTAGGTGTAGCTTTTTGGGCCAGTCACGACCGCGAGTGGCCATCTTTCGGATGATTCTCTCAAGTGTCTTATTTGCAGCTTCTACCACTCCATTGGTCTGAGGCCTGTACGGGGATGATTTGTGGCGAGTGACTTTGAATTCTGACAACAATCTATCACAGTCTCCTTCAAAGTGTGTCCCATTATCCGAGATGATCTCATTTGGCACCCCATATCTGCATATGATATTTTCTTTGACAAACTGGGCCACTTTCTTGGAAGTGAGGACCGTATAAGACTTTGCTTCCACCCATTTCGTGAAGTAGTCCACTTCCACTAACACAAATTCATGCCCATTGCTCCCAGCCTGGGTTATCTTCCCTATTATGTCAATGCCCCAAGTTGCAAACGGCCAAAGAGTCGTCACGCAGTACAGGTCGTGAGGCGGGAGATGATAAAGGTTCGCAACCGCTGACATTTGTCGCACTCTCGGACATGTTGCAACATGTCCGAGAGTGCGACATCTTTTATAAAATCTAGGATGGGTAAAATTCTATAATTTTAATTTATAAATGTATATTTTTTTTATTTTTTATGAATATAAATAAATATTTTGGACATTTTTTAGTATTGAAGTTTTTTAAAAAAAGATATATAAAAAAAGTTTGAAAAAAAATAAACAAATGAAAAAAGTTAATTTTTTTTTAAAAACAATTTCCGTCGCTATTCCGTCGCTAAATCCGTCGGTATTTTAAATAGAGAATTTTTTAATTTTTTTTTATGATTTAGCAACAAAATATATCCGTCGATAATTTATTTTTGTAAAATCCGTCGCTAAATCCGTCGGTATAATAAAAAAGAAAAATAATTTTTTATTTTTTTTATTTAGCGACAAAATATATCCGTCGTTAATTTATTTTTGTTGAATCCGTCATTAAATCCGTCGCTAACTTTAAGAAGAAAAAATATTTATTTATTTTTTATTTATATAGCGACAGAAAAAATCCGTCGCTAAAAATTGTAATCCGTCGTTATTTCGTCGCTTAATCCGTCGCTAAAATGGGCGGGGTTTTTTGGCGCCACTATTGCGACGGATTAGTGACAGATTCATATTTGTCGCTAAAATCCGTCGCTAATCCGTCGCTAAATTCGTCGGTAACTGATTTTTTCGTTTTATTTTGCTTCCGTCATCATTCTGTCGCTATTCTGTCGCTAATAGCGACATAATTTGGTTTGTCGCTAATTTCCGTCGCTAATTGACAGTTTTCTTGTAGTGTTGGACACAGTCTGTTTCCATGGAGATCCAGTAGTAGCCCATTCTGAGGATCACTTGCATTAACGCTCGGGCATTCATGTGAGGACCGTAGGGACCACTATAGACTTCGCTCATTAGCTCTCTTGCCTTTTCTTTGGTGACACACAGAAGGAGTGTTCTTTGGTATCGCTTTTTGTACAGGTCGCCTCCTAGGATGATATAGTGAGAGGCCAGCCACTTCATGGCTGGCAAACTTTTGGCTTTGATGCCTTCCTTCAGCTTACCTTCTTCGTCTCTGAAAGCTGGCTCCCCATCTTTGAGAAACTGGTAAACTTGATTGTACCAAGGTTCCTTGACAAGCTCAGGCCCCAATTCTATCTCGCAACAGAAAGCTGGGGCTTCCCTTCTACCCGCTCTGAATGGTTTTACTGCCTTTCCCTCGGGGATCTCTACCAATGAGGCTAGAGTAGCTAAGGCATCTGCAAATCTATTCTTGTCTCTTGGCAGGTAGTGGAAGGTCACTTCTCTGAACTGCTCTGTCAATTCTTCCATATAGGCATGATACTTATGGAGGTTAGGATCCACAGTCTTCCATTTGTTAGAGACCTGGTTAATGATCAGGGCTGAGTCTCCGTAGACCT
This sequence comes from Adenophora triphylla var. japonica, assembly GCA_022495995.1. Classification (NCBI taxonomy): domain Eukaryota; kingdom Viridiplantae; phylum Streptophyta; class Magnoliopsida; order Asterales; family Campanulaceae; genus Adenophora; species Adenophora triphylla. The sequence continues at coordinate 87,959 of JAFEMH010005426.1, forward strand.
CGAGTTCCTTGACATTTCTTTTTAGGACAGCGTCCAAACAAGCTATACAGGCTTCATACTCTGTAGCATTGTTTGTGACAGCGAAGTTCAACTTGACGGCTATCGGCGTATGCTCATCTTTCGGGTCTACCAACAGCATTCCTATGCCATTTCCCCTTTTGTTAGCAGCTCCGTCAAAGAAGAGTTGCCATAGATTCTCAGGCTCAACAACAAAGATCCCTTCATCTGGAAACTGGGGTTCAGGCCCTCGGTCCTTATTGCTAGGGAAATTTGCCAGATGGTCTGATAGTGCTTGACCCCTGATTGCCTTTCTTGTTACATAGTTGATGTCAAACTCTGCTAGGAAGAATGACCACTTGGCTAGGCGCATCGAAAAGGAAGGTTTGTCGAAGATATACTTGATGGGGTCCATTTTCGAGACCAAATTCACAAAATGGGCCTACATGTAGTGTTTCAGTTTCCCGACCACCCAGACTAGTCCTGCACAAGTCTTTTCACACGTCGAGTAATTGAGTTCACTCCCTTGCAGCTTTCGACTAACAAAGTAAATGGCATTTTCTACCCGAGAATCTTTCTTTTCCTGGGCCAGCATAGCCCCAACTGCCGTGTCAGTAACAGTGAGATAGAGTAGAAGAGGTTTCTGTCCATGCTAGGGGCACATTACTGGGGGATTTACTAGATACGCCTTGATTTGGTCAAAGGCATCCTGGCATTCTTCATTCCATTCTGTATCAACATTTTTATTCATAAGCTTGAAGATGGGCTCACATATGGTAGTCAGTTGATTGACGAAATGGCTGATGTACTGTAACTTGCCCATAAAGATTTTAAATTCTGTTTGAGTTTGTGGTGGCCTCATGTCCATTATGGCTTTGATCTTTCGGGGATCGGCTTCAATGCCTCGCTCTGTGACCATATACCCAAGTACTTTTCCCCTTGTTACTCCAAAGGTGCATTTTGCAGGGTTCAGTCTCATAGAATGTTGTCTTAACTGCTGAAAGAACTTTCGTAGGTCGACAAGGTGTTGTCCATCCACGCCTTTAGAGTGGATAATCATACCATCGACATAGACCACGATTTCCTTGTGGATCATGTCATGAAAAAGTGCAGTTGCTGCCCTTTGATACGTAGCCCCAACATTTTTTAACCCAAAAGGCATCACCGTATAACAGTAAATCCCCCATGGTGTGGTGAAAGCCATCTTTTCATGGTCCTCTTCGGCCATCTTGATCTGATTGTAGCCAGCAAAACCATCAACGAAAGACTTGACTTCGTAGTTAGCCGTGGCGACTACCAAAATGTCCATATTTGGCAACGGGTAATCGTCCTTGGGACTGGCTTTGTTTAGATCCCGAAAATCCACACAGCAGCGCACCTTCCTGTTGGCTTTAGTCACAATCACGATATTCGACAACCAGGTCGAGTATTCAATAACCCTGATGAATCCTACCCGCAACATCTTTTCAATTTCCTCCTTGACTTGCAGAGACCATTCTGGCGTAATTTTCCTTAGATTCTCTTTCACCGGCTTGGCATCGGGTGTCAAAGGGATCCTGTGTTCCACAATTGAGCTGTCCAGCCCCGGCATGTCCTTGTAAGACCAGGCGAACACATACACATACTCTCTGAGCAGATCAACCAATCTGTCCCGTTCAGCCCCTTGAAAGAAGTTCCCGATCTGTGTCTCTTTAGGTTCTTCGATAGTACCCAGGTTAACACTCATCAAAACCTCCTCGGCAGCTTGGGCACGGTTTTCCTCTTTATCAGTAACCTGCTTAAATATTTCTTTAATGTATTGTTCATTTAGTGTGTTTGCATCTTGTTCAAATGAATCATTATTAACTGTTGTTAAGTTATTAGTTAATTTATCTTTTGTTAAGTTGGCAATAAGGGGATACTCAGAAAGATCTATCATTTCATTTAATGCAAAGGGAAAGATAACATTCGCGACACACTCATAATCTTCAGGCGTGAGGCCATCAGATGACTCAGAGGATTGAAACTCAAAGTCTCCTGACTCTAGAGACTCTTAACCCTACACTATTATTGACACAGTGTTTCACTGGACTAGACATAGGGGTACTCTTCGCTGTTGTTGCCCTGGGGAGAAGCGAATTTGCTGGTCTTCACAAAGTTGGGAAGCTCGAACTGGTCAAAAGTTTTACCAGGGTCATTCGTAGGTCGATGCCACGGAAAAGTGGTAAGGGGATCCAGGGAGGCCTGGTGCAGTCTCTCAGCCAGCTCATCCTTAATAACCGGACTCATGGTTTGAAGGGTTTGATTCATTTTGTCAAGACATTGTTGATAAGTCATCTTTCCTTTACTGATTTTCGATACCACCACCTTATCCGTGTAGCCGACAGGAGGGTTGGCTTGGATTATACTGATAAAATCTTCCTCAGGTGAGACCTTGATTTTGCCGTGACTGACCATGCGCTCTATGGGGACTCTGTGTTCTGCCTCCAAATCTTCCAACTTCTCATTGAGCTTGATGATGGCTATGAACTCGAAACTCTCTACCTCTAAGGGATCGACAGGGAGGGGATTGCTGAGATAGATTCTGTCCTGGCTGACTGATGCTTTGATGGGCTCTTTAGAGTAACTGACATAGTAATCAAACTTGCCCGAGGGTTCTCTTAGCATTCCTATGCTGGTGTCTCCTGCCTCGTATCTCACCTTCAGATTTTATTAGGAAGACTTCTTCTTCTTCCTCCTCTTTGAGGGGGCATCTTCGTGGATCCATTCCTGATAGGCGTCCATCAAACACTCATCACAGTCACAAACATCATACCAAATATGGGGTTTGGGTTGAGCCGGTACGACTTCCTCTTCGAGCATCGGGTTACCACCATTGTTTGCTATCAAGCCTGCCATTCTAAACTTCTGGGTTGACGAAACTGACGATTCTGACGAACTATCTGAACTTGAAATTTTTGCACTGAAAAGCCACTGACCCGGTATTCTCACCCAATTAAGAATCTTCAAGTTTACTTAAAACAGTGTATTTTAATTATTTCTATTTGGTTGGAAAAGGTTACCCTTCTTTTTCGCAACTACTCTAGATCCTGGATCAGTGGGTTTCGTCACTACGTCTATAAGCCCCTCATTTTCCACCTGTATTTCGACATCCCAGGGTGGACAGCCCCGGGCGAGGGTCTTATAGAGCAAGCGGATCCCACCGACCGAGAGAGAAGAACGGTCCTAGGGTCTAGTGGATCATAGGAATTTTTAACGCACGAGCGATGCGGATAATAGTCAATGTCAATGCCGTGAAAGTCAAGTCTTTTAGCCTCAACGAAATTTCGCCAGAGTTTTGCTTACGCGATAGATGTTTTGACTTCGGCATTGTCCAAGAAAAATAATAGGCATGGGTCGGACGTTAAAAGTCGAATGACACGGCGTCACATTGAGCGTTGTTGCATACTTTGTGCAAGTCAAAGTCAAAGTCAATGTCGGGGTCAAGATTTTGCCAATTTTTTGCCTAACGAAATTTTGGCATGGCTTCGCTTGCGCGAGGAATCTTGATTTTTGGGAATGGGCTCAGGTTTGACTCTTACATACCCCGTGCGGGTCAAAGTCAATGCCGGGGTCAAGATTTTGCCAATTTTGCCTAACGAAATTTCGGCATGACTTCGCTTGCGCGAGGAATCTTGAATTTTAGCATGGGCTCGGGTTTGACTTTTACGGGGGTATACAACGAAGCTGTATGACACGGTCTAGACTAAAAACCAACCAAAAAGTCACGGTTTTAAAAGTGTGACACGGACTAGTGCATTGGTCGACACTGGCTGCCATGGGGAGTTTGGGATGATTCCGTGCGCGCCCGGGAGCTTCGTAACACTGTCCGTGTTTTGGTAGAAAAAACTATAGAGTAGAATCTTAACTATGTTTAGTGTGTGGATTGAATAATAAGGAGGGAACTATGGAATTCGATTATATGGAACAAGAAAATGAAAAACGAGACAATGACAACGCGATTTGTTAACGAGGAAAACCTTGGAGGTGATAACCTCTTTGGAAAAAACCCCGGGAGTTAGGTCTCCAACCTTAAAGGTTCCACTATAATGATCACAATTACAACTTCGGAAGACAATGGAGAGGATTACAAGAGTTTATGTGTAAAGTGTGTGCGTATGAGCCTGAGTGTCATTTTCCGTCTCCATTTCCCCTTAAATACAAGTAACTAAGAAAGAGTCAAATATGGTTCCTACAATCTCGGCATTGTGGTTTATCTTTTCAACCTCCGTGAGACCAAGTCGCCCTAGCCATTTGAAGGTCTGTTGAACGTGCTTGAAGGTTGTTTCCGCATTCCTCTCTTAATTACTGAAAAATAAGAATAATAATATTAGGAAATATTGGACAAGTAAATATTTAAAACAATACTTACAGTGTAATGACATCTCGTTATGCAGATCAATCGAAGATGTCGTCATGTCAAAAAATGCCCACAACAATTTGTCCCCAAAAACATTTGACTATGTAGGCAATCCGAAGAGGCAAAATGTTTTTCCTTTTGAATTAATGACCCAATTGTTACTCGCCCGATGGGACGTTCTTGGGAGACGTGGCGATGAAATGAACGGTTGGGGAGAGAGTTAAATTTGAAAAGGGATTCTTTTTTCCTTTTTATTAACCGCTTGAGAAAACTTATCTTCTCAAATCTTCTTTTCACCTCCTTTGGCCCACGGCGCCGCTCGCTTTCAAGGTAAAATCACTCCATCTCTGACCTTCTTCCTTTGTTTATTCTTCTCTTTTTGCTTTGTCAACCATGGGTAAAACCAGGATGTCCGGCTTCCAAACCCAAGAAAGCGTCATCCCCACAAGGTCCCGTAGAGATTAATCTCGACGACTTTGTTTGCGCAAATCTTCTCACTAAACTTCTTGAAGAAACTTGTTTGTTTAATGATTCTCAAATAGAGACCATAAAACAACAATGTTGTTTCCCAAGTGGTGTAATTTTTCATCCTTTTTCCATAAAACTTAGGTCTCGACCATGTTTCTCCCAAATGGATCTGCTTCTTCGAATATCCCTTCTCGCTAGGGTTTAGCTACCCTTTCCCACGGTTGGTTACCGAGTTCTTTCTAAAAACTCAACCGGCTTATGCTCAACTTATGCCAATGGCTTGGCGAGTATTTGCTTTTGTTCTTAAAGTAAACCGAGAAAACGGACTAGACTTAGGGCTCCCCGAAATTGCCCATTCCTATGATCTTCAACTTTTTGGTTCCAAACGGTACCTATTTAGAAAGAAGTCGTGTAGAAATCCTTTGATGAGCAGCACATCCTCCGGTGATAGGGGATGGAAGAATAGGTTTTTCTTTGTTGATAGGACGTCAATCGGTGAGAAGGATGAGATGTCGAAGCAATGGAACCAGGGAGGTACTTAAATTCTTACTCTTGTGATTTCTGTTCTTGAGACAAACCGAATCGTAATTGTTTTTGCTTTCATGTAGATATTGATTAGGGAGAGTTATTTCCGCCCGCAAAAGATACTTTAGCAAAAATCGAAGAGTTTTTCAATCTCCTCTCGATAAGAGATCTCCCAAAGGTTCTGCCTGGAAGTTTCGTCGATCGTCCTGCAGGATATAAAGGCTTCAACTTCTGCAATAATGTCTACTGGTAAGCTTGGCATCCTGTTATCCTTGATAACTGTTATTAATTTGATGTGTTATTTGTTATTGACAATATCTCTATGTCCATGCAGTCTCCAAACCGATAGCTTCGTGGTCCGACTTTGATCCGGGAGGATATCGAGGCCTTGCTTTCTGAACCCATTGTCAAGACTGAAAAGAAACCTCCACCCGCTCCTAAGAAGAGTCCTATTATTGATGAAGGCGCTGGGATTGGTTCTAGGGTGAGGAAAAGAAAAGCTGGCCAAGAGGAAGTGATCGAGGTTGGAGACTCTTTTGATGGACTGTCGGGGGAGTTCAAGAAGAGATTTATGAGCTGGCATCCGGGTGAGACATCATTAATTGAATATTTAATAGTTTCAAAGGTTGTGATAACTTTTAGTAATATCGGGATGTTATTTTTCAGACTGTAGGATACGTGGAGGAGTTGGCAAAAGAAGTTGAATGGGTGAAGAAGAAATCCAAAGCGGATATTGCTTTGGTCAAGAATGAGAAGTGGGTATCTGATAATAAAGTGAAGGAATGTGAGAAGATAATAGAGCAACTAAGCAAATCGCTGGGAGAACAAGAGCAGATAGCTAAGGACTTGTTGAATAATTTGGCGAAAAGTGAAGATGATCACAACAAGGAGATAGCGAGAGGTGAGGAATTCTTGTAAACCGGCTGCAGTGAAGACTGTTTCTCAATGCAAGGTGAAAATGATGAAGGAATACCAAGAAGGAAAGGCCGGTGCCCGGGATATTCACAGGAATGTGCCTATCTATCCAAGTTAACAGTGAGGTGGGAGACGAGGGCGAGGTGTCATCAAGTCCATATGAAACAATTGTCCAGGATGCACCAACAGTTGGAGAAGTGACACCCGGTACAACACTGCGGCGAAGCCACCTAAACAAAAGAAGGTAAAAACAATTTGGTTCTTTGGTATTTTGTTGATGATTACTCGGGCGGAGTCCCTTAAGACAATTTTTATTTTGGTTTGGTTTGTAATAGGTCCTTAAGGGCCAAAGACAATCTTTTTTAAGTGTTGGGTTGGTTCAACACTTTCGCACTTTTATTTTGGTGGTTTGGATACATTATGGTTATTTTAGTTTAGTTATGGTCTAATGGTTTTCAAGCACGTCAAGGCTTGTTTCTTTTTGGATAATTTTTCGTATGTTTTTCACATATGGTGACATGATAGTATGTCGAATAATAGGTATTTAGGATGACATGTAGATGTCATAAACCGTAGATACTTAGATGACACGTATATGCCATAAACCGTAGATACTTAGATGACACGAATATGCCATAACCATAAGAATAATGCTTAAGATCAATCATCTAACCGAGTGGGAATGGGTAAGCTATATGAGTTTACCCATATAGGCCCACCCCACACCTCAATTAGTGAGATAACTTGCGCTCCGTGCGAAGGTGTGGTAACCTAACTTCTTTAGAAAGAGGTAATTAACTCTTTAAACCTTAGAAGGGATTGTGTACCTTTACTTGAGAAGAGATGGCCAGTCTCTAACGGAGGAGAAATCGTTGTTCTTTGCGTGCATTCGATATGGCCCCATGTAAATGTGTCAATACCTCATAAGATAGAAACACGTTAAAACCGGACGCCAACTAAAGTTGACGTCTCTTCACAAAGTGTATTAGCGACATCTTAACTTGTAAATAATAAAAGAGATGCATAGGAGAAAAGAAAGGTTGTAAAGAGTTGAAAGACGATTCATACCTCGGGAAAGATGAGTTCATGGGAAATCATACTTAAATGTAATACCTTTTGAGATGAATGGCGTTCCAACTTCGCGGTATCATTTGGCCATCCAAGGTTGCAAGGCGATATGCTCCTTATCCGGCTTGTGCATCTATTAAGTAGGGTCCCTCCCATTTTGGGGCGAGCTTGCCCGCATTGGGCTCCTTGGTATTTTGGAATGCCTTTCGTAGGACTAAGTCTCCTACTTGAAACCTTCGACTCGACGTTTTATTGTATGATCGGGCTACCCTTTGCCGATACGCCGCCATGCGAACTTTGGCCATGTCCCTTAGCTCGTCCACGGTATCCAGGTCATGTATCAAGATGTCTTTATTATGTTCGATGTTAGTAAGCCGTATCTTGCCGATGGTACAAGGACTTCGCCGGAATAACAGATTCGGGCCCAAATACAAGTGAATAGGGGTTTGACCAGTAGCATTCTTAGATGTCGTCTGTCGGCCCATAGGACCATTGGTCATTCTTCTGCCCAACGTCCTTTTTTCTGGTTTAGTCTCTTTTTTAAGTTGCCGATTATTATTTTGTTGCTAGACTCTTGCCCGTCCATTGGCTTGAGGGTGAACAGCGAAGACGTTACCATCTTAACACCCCAAGCCGTCAAGAAATCTTGGGTCCTCTTGCTGATGAACCGAGAGCCGTTGTCACAAATTATTTACGATGGAATTCCAAATCGGCTAAATATGTTCCTTTTGATAAAAGATATTACTTCTTTATCACGAACTTGCACATATGCCTCGGCCTCTACCCACTTAGAAAAGTAGTCCTGTCATGGCCAAAAGAAATACTCGTCCCCCTGGTGCTCGGGAAGTTTTCCTACAATGTCCATTCCCAAACCATAAACGGCCAAGGTGACAGGATAGGATGTAGCAATTCAATGGCCGGGTGCGGGATGTCCCCATGTCGCCGACAGAATCGCATTTCTTTGCGTAGTCAATGGCGTTCTTTTCTCATTGTGGGCCAGAAATAGCCCAACCTTAGAGCTTTAGTATGTAAACTTCGCCCCGGTATGATTTCCACAATCTCCTTCATGCAGCTCCTTGAGAACCTGATGGGCTCTATCTCGCTTCTAGACACCTTAAGTAGTGACTGCAGCAGATTTTCTAAACAAGAGATTATCAATAAGTACATATTTAGATACTCTTACCCTGAAGGCTCTCGCATTCTTCTCCTCAACTGGGATCGTATCATCTAAGAGATACTTGATAATAGGGGCTGTCCAAGAGGTTGATGCAAGAGAGAAAGGTATGTCAACATCTAAGACGAACATCTCGAGATTGTCAATTGCTGGGATGTCAACATGCACGATTGGGATATTGGTTTGTGAGAAGCTTTTGAAGGCCGAACCCAAATTTGCCAAAGCATCAGCTTGAGAATTTTCTTCTCGCGGGATTTGTTCCAAGGAAAATGTTTTGAATTTGGCCGAAATAATTTTTACAAATATGTCGTCATTTTAGCATTTTTCGCGACGTAGGACCCATTGTATTGATTAACAATTAGTAATGAATCCATGAACACCCGGATATGCTTGACATCTAAGTCTTGGGCTGCTGTTAAACCTGCGATAAGTGCCTCGTACTCTGCTTCATTGTTGGTAGCCTTGAAGCTGCAACTGATAGATTGTGGTATTATGTCCCCTTGTGGCGATTTTAGTACAACTCCAAGACCTGTACCTCTCATGTTGGAAGCACCGTCCGTGTAGAGAGTCCAAATTTTTAGAATGTCATCATCTTGAAGTTGTTGTACTTCCAATTCCACCTCTTGTTGTAGGGTTGGACTGAAATCGCCCACAAAATCTGCCAGTGGCTTGAGATTTTATTGCGGTTCTAGGCTCATACTTGATGTCGTATGTGCTTAATCGTACAGACCATTTCGCCATTCGACCCGACATCTCTCGGTTTTCTCATGACATTCTTAATAGGATAGTTAGTGCGTACAATAATAGTATGTGTTTCAAAATAGTGCCTTAATTTAACGAAGCGAGTTATCAAAGCTAAAATTAATTTTTGTAAATGAGAATACCTGGTCTCAAAGCATCTAAGAGTGTCTTACTTATATAGTAGATGGGTTGCTGATTGCCATCTCGTTACGTTATCAAGATCGCACTTACGGCGCCTTCGGATCTTGCTAGGTAGATGTAAAGATGTTCTTCTATCTCGAGGTTTGGCCAATAAGGGAGGTGTCGACAAGTAAGTTTTGAGTTCCTGAAAAGCTTTTTCATGTTGGTCCTCCCATTGAAACTTTTTGTTCTTTCTTAAGATGTCGTAGAAAGGATTGCATCGGTCGAAGGATTTTGAAATGAATCTAGTGAGTGCCGCAATTTTTCCTGTTAGTCTTTGGACGTCCTTGACAGATTGAGGTGATGACGGAGTTGATAATGGCGCGAACTTGCTCCGGGGTGGCTTCAATGCCTCTTTTAGTGACCATATAGCCCAAAAACTTGCCGGCTTTCATTCCGAAGTTGCATTTAGCTGGATTAAGTTTCATATTGAAACAATCCAAGATGTCAAAGGCTTGAGAGAGATTGCTAATGTGGTCCTCGGCCTTCTTAGACTTAACAACCATGTCGTCGATGTATACGTCCATTGTGTCCCCAATCCTGATCCTTAAACATCTTGTTGACGAGCCTTTGATACGTTGCACCTGCATTTTTAGTCCAAAAGGCATGGCAATATAACAATAAATACCTGAGGGGGTTATGAAGGCGGTGTCTTCTTGGTCGATGGTTCCATCCGAATTTGTTGAAATCCCGAGGACGCGTCCATGAATGTGAGGAGTTCGTGACCCGAGGTGGCATCAACTAATGAATCTATGTGCGGCAAAGGGAAAGGATCTTTTGGGCAGGCCTTATTTAAGTCGGTGAAGTCGACGCAAACTTCGCCATTTCCCGTTTCTCTTCTCTACCACAACCACATTTGCCAACCATCTTGGATAATCGACCTCTCGTATCATGTTGGCTTTGCGTAAGCGCTCTACCTCCTCCTTGATGATCCGATTTACGGTTTCGCAAACTTTCTACGTTTACGGTGCACTGGTTTGAAGCCGGGATCTATGTTAAGTTTGTGAGTGATGACATCTTTGCTAATGCCGGTCATGTCATCATGTTTCCAAGCGAAACTTTTATTCTGCTTCTTAATAGGTTCACAAGCTTCTCCTCCATATCTAACGATATGTCAGTGCCAATAAGTACTTTGATGTCCGGGTTGGAAGGATCTAACAATACTTCTTTCACATCATCCTCCCTAGCTTCCAGGACTTCACGTACTTTCTTCGGTAATTGCTATGCTTGTTTTGGAGATGTAGACGCCTTCATTGAAGTTTTGTAACATTCCTTGGCCACTGTTGATCACTGTAAATCTTAGCGACACCCCAAGGTGTTGGAAACTTCACACATTGATGGTAAGTGGAGGGTACGGCCTTCATTCCATGAATCCACGGTCTTCCAAGAATTACATTGTAAGATGTTGCGCAATCAATTACACAAAACCGTTCCACGGTGTTGAGGCCCTTTGAGTATATTGGAAGCTTTATCTCCCCACTGTTTCTTTGACTTCGCCATCGAAGCCTACCAAGATCAAGATTTTTGACAATCTCCGATTCCGGGATGTTCATTTCTTTAAGGGTACCCAACATAATAAGATTGACGGAGCCGCCTCCATCTACCGTAATACGTCGTATGGTACCGTTGGCGATCTGCAAGGAAATGACCAGACCGTCATGATGGGGTTCCAAAGCAAGTTATCACGATCACTTTCATCAAAGACAATTGGAGTCTGGCAAGGTATTGACATCCCGGGCCGTCTCTCCGGCTTTTCATCTTTTGACTCCTTAGCATGTCGTTTTGCGGCGAAATAGGATGTTCCACATATTTACGAGCCTCCACTAATGAAGTTGATCACCTTTGTTGATGCCGGGGAGAAACTGGTCTTTCGGCTTCATGAGGAGCTTACAGACTTTCGGCTTTCTTCTTTACGGATCCCAACGGCTCCTTAAGATGTCCTTTCGAGAGCAAGTAATCGATCTCCTTTCTTAATGCGATGCGGTCTTCGCAACATGCCCAAAGTCTTCATGGTAAGCACACCATTTTGATTTGTCACGCCATCCCGTGGTTTTGTCCGTTTTCTTTGGCCATCGGCTTTGTCTCCCAGGTTGCCCATTGCGCAAAGTACACTTGAAATATCAACGAAAAACAATAATCGAAATGTTAGGCACATTATCATTATCTTCATCCTCACCGTCTATTGAATTAATTTTGCTAGTGTCAATTCTCGGATAAGGATTGGGACGGTTGTTTGCGATGGGAAGATTCGGTCTTTCTATCGGGATGGTCATATGTCGACGTCTTGGATGATGACTTTGATCTTCGCAGCCTCATCTTCCTCCAGTCTTATGAATCTCAATGCCCCGCTCCCGACTTCCTCCACCGCTTACAAGGAGTCATTACCAAATCTTGGTAATACTGCGAATCTTTCTTCAACCCCATTTTGAATGCTTCGTGGCCGTCGACATGTCAAGATTGGGAATTTCCAGCACCTCTTTATTGAACCGGTGGACGTAATCCTTTAGGGTTTCATTAAATTTGCTGAGTTACATTGTAAAGGTCACTTGTCAACCTTTCAAATTGTCTTGCATGAGAATTGGTTATAGAACATGTTGATGAGTGGGCGTATGAACCAATTGAACCCGGGGTTGCCTAATCAACCATTTGAGAGCCGGTCCGGATAAGGTGGATCCAAATCCCCGCATAAGCAAGCCTCCCGGAATTGAAGTGGAATATGGATTATGTCCATCTTTTCTTGATAGTGTGCCACGTGCTCCTGCGGGTCCGTGGTGCCGTCGTACAACTTCATAGATGGTACATGAAGCGCTTCGGTATGTCGACATTTGCAATTGCTTTGGGACAAACCGAGACCGATTGTAGCGGTTTTGCGTTTGCGGTTGAATTGGAGGAGTCACACACAGTACGTTCATTACCAATTCTCTCGAGATCCCGCATCTGTTTAGCTAGTGGGTTTCCCGCAAAAGGGTCAGCCATAGGAATACGATTGAAATTATTATTATTGAAAAGATTATCAAGCAAACCAGAGTTGTCCGTAGTAGTCGTGATGAAGCGGTCTTGTCTATAAATGGAATGAATGGAGTGAATCCTGCAGAAGATGGTGTCAAAGGGGTGTCCCCGGGCAAAGATGTTGACATCATGAAAGATGTCGGCGGAGGAGGATTGCCCATTGGAATGAATTCATTGAAATGTAGATCCTCCGGAGTTGTCAAAGTTGAGAACCCTTGCGCGCGGTGGTGATATGTTTTCAAGCCGAGATGCTATGAGTTGTTGGTCTTTCGCATCTTAATCATGGAATTGGTCAACACCTTCGAATTGTTATCTTGCTGGTCCAACCTTTGATTCAACCTGGTTAGGATACTCCGGATGTCGGCATCTGCATTGGAAGAGGTCGCCCCTTTTGTGGAGTCTTCGTAGGTTGAGTTGGCCGAGATCCGGTCGAGGAGGCGGTGGTAACAAGCCGGTTCTACCTCCGATGTGGGAACAACGGTGGGACCTTTGCCGGCGGTGGACACATTGGTGGGTGCGAGACATAGTGAATTCGATTAGGAAATGTTTAAAATAACCGATAAACCACGAGGCCCCTCGGTGGGCGCCAAATTGTTTTGGTAGAAAAAACAATAGAGTAGAATCTTAACTATGTTTAGTGTGTGGATTGAATAATAAGGAGGGAACTATGGAATTCGATTATATGGAACAAGAAAATGAAAAACGAGACAATGACAACGCGATTTGTTAACGAGGAAAACCTTGGAGGTGATAACCTCTTTGGAAAAAACCCCGGGAGTTAGGTCTCCAACCTTAAAGGTTCCACTATAATGATCACAATTACAACTTCGGAAGACAATGGAGAGGATTACAAGAGTTTATGTGTAAAGTGTGTGCGTATGAGCCTGAGTGTCATTTTCCGTCTCCATTTCCCCTTAAATACAAGTAACTAAGAAAGAGTCAAATATGGTTCCTACAATCTCGGCATTGTGGTTTATCTTTTCAACCTCCGTGAGACCAAGTCGCCCTAGCCATTTGAAGGTCTGTTGAACGTGCTTGAAGGTTGTTTCCGCATTCCTCTCTTAATTACTGAAAAATAAGAATAATAATATTAGGAAATATTGGACAAGTAAATATTTAAAACAATACTTACAGTGTAATGACATCTCGTTATGCAGGATCAACTGAAGATGTCGTCATGTCAAAAAATGCCCACAACAGTCCGTGACTGTTGCTGAACAACCATCCCGAGTTAAAAGGACGTGCGTGCAAAGTGTACATGATATATAGTGTGCGTAGTGTGTGGTCTCCTAAAAAATACTTTTTTTGAGTTAAAATAGAGATTTTCATCATGTGTTTTAAAAGAATGTTTTTTGAGGACGGGAAAATGCAACATATAGGCACGTAAATTTTCTGGAACCTGGCCAGACTCAGGACTGAATAGCCCCAAGCTGCCATGGCTTCCAGATTAACCTCAGAAAAGTGTCATGGTGAAACTGCGAATGAAGTCGCCCGGCTTAGATCCAGGCAGATCAAGCCGTCCGGCTAGATCCAGCAGTTTTCCAGGTTCCAATTTGCTTCATTTCTAGACTGTTTCTCCGGGCATTTTTGGCAACTTTCAGCTTCAGAATGGCACCTGTTCATTATTCAGAGTATGCACAAACCAAAAAAGAATACAAAGATGCATGAAAAAGGAAAATCGCACAAGCACAAAAATCAAACCCGAGACGGAAGGCTAACCCTCGTAAACGTTTTCAACTCTTCTTATGAGAAAAAAGAAGTTTGGAAAACATTTACATCTCCCCAACGGAGTCGCCAAACTGTGAATGTGGGCCCCCCTCGGCGATTGAACCGTTTTATGGGTCGCCGTTTCACCTCAGTTTGAAGACACCAGTTTTATTGAAAAAATAGAGTCCCCACGCCATCTTGATTTCCTCAAAACTTTGAAAAAAAGGATAAGGGTTTGGAGGTTAAGTTACTCCTTGGGAAGAAAGTATTGCGTTCACCCACGGAGTCTTGCAAAAGCAAGTCTTCCTAGATCCGAAGTTTGTGCTTGTATGTGCGCTCGTGTGTGTGTGTGTGTGTGTGTGTGTGTGTGTGATTTGAAAAGGAGAGGGAATGTGCCAAGTTTATCTGCCGGTGCGCTCGTGTGTGTGTGTGTGTGTGATTTGAAAAGGAGAGGGAATGTGCCAAGTTTATCTGCCAGACATATAAACCATTGAAGTAGGTTATAGCTTGGGATTTCTTGGATTTGATGTTTTTGGAATTTTGATCCCGTGCTCATTTTGGACTTGTGATCATCATTACGGGACCTTTCTATCCTCCCGTTAGGTTAATCAACCATGGTATGCGTAAGAGCCTTGATGTGTCTTAAACCAATGTTCTTTGGGGATTTGGTCACATGTGATCGAGAGAGGGATGCCTTTTAAGTCCAAGAATGAGACTCTTTGGAAAATGAGGAATCTTTGCCCATCAATCCTACATCTTGAGACGATAAAGATTCGTAGGGACATTTTATGTTCGTCTCAAGTGATTGTCGGAGATATCGGGACTAAGATCCATCGGTTTTTAGAGGGACAAAGATTATGGCATTTTAATGATGGAAACGATGTAAAGATGGAGTCTTTACACCGATCCTCACCACGGAATGCTTCAAGAACCAAGGGACTAGGGGAAAGGGGTATAAAGATTGGATCTTTATACTCATCCTATGTCTTTTGTGCCTTAAAAGACTATTAGACAATCCTCGGAGAGAGATCCATCTTTTAGGGACATGGGGAAAATGACATTTAGAGTAAAGATTGCATTTTTAAGGTAAATAACCCAATGAGCATTATTAAACTAGAGAAATAATGTAAAAGAGATGATCTTTATGGAATTTCCTATGTCCTTTAAAACCTCATAAGGTGGACAATCCTTGAAAAGCTAGATCAAGAAAAGGGGATGACATAATATGAATAAAAATTGCATTTTTATGTAAAAAGGAAAAAGGACATCACATCATCATGTGGTAGATCTTCCCTAGAACAAGCCACTTGTGAAATCTTGTTCATCCTTGGGAGAGGATCTCCAATGAATCCTATGTGTAGGGGGAGTGGGGATATGATGATTACATTGCAAAGATAAGAACTTTAAGACAATAAATCAATGTAAATGGCAAGTAACAAGAATATAAATGACAAATAGTAAGTAAAGGCAAGGTAATATGAGTAAATCAAGGGAAAAGGAGGGAGATTACCAATGTTGGTTCTCTCTATCTCCCAAGAGGATTTTCCTATTTAGGAATAGATTAGGATGAGATTTGTGTATGAGGGAGGTGAGTTTTGAGTATTTTTGGTTTATGGAAATTCGTGGTGTGAATTTTGCAGAGTAACAGTGCTGAAAATTCTCTCTAAAATGGGTAGAGGAGGCCTCTATTTATAGGCTGCAGTGTGCTTCCTAAAGAAGCTGCCCCGTGTTAATCTGCGGCAAAAGAAGCCGCACGGCGTTATCCTCTGCCGTGTCAGCATGTTTCTAGATTCATGCAAGGTGGCAGCTAGAGGCTTCTTTCCAGCGAGGTCCTGCTTGGAATTTTAATTCCTAGCAGATCCTTCCTCCCTTGGAAAGTTTGAAAAAGTTCCCGAATCAAACTCTATGAAAGTTTGGGAAATTGCCAGGAAACATAACCGGAAGGCATGAGCCAGATTTGGGTACTAACATATTTCTCAACTATAAATACCACCCTCTCCCCTCACATATTTTTCACACAAACTCCCTTAACTCTCTTAACTATCTCTAAAGATATTGGTAAATTTATTTGATTATTAAACTCAAATCATAAACTATCTCTCATTTGATTAAGATTTACTATTTAGGGTATGGTGTATATATGGGGTCTAGGTATAAGATTGAATAGTTCGATTTAGGGGTATATATGGAATTTAAGTCCAATGTCTCTAACAGAAAAACCTAAATTGCATTATAGAAACTAAGTTTGCAACTAAAAGTACAATCCAAGTAAGATCCATCAGTCAAACACCAACAAATGCTACAAAGAAAACAACACTTCAAAACTGCTAATAATATTCATCTGGGTCAACATAATAAAGACTAACGCCCTCAAATTTGAATGTGACTAAATGAGCAGCATGGTTCATAATCTCATCATCAACTTCGAAGCCAGAGCAATAGCTAACATCGAGATCCACAAGTTTCTTGCAACCCTTCAGAATTATCACAAGATCACTCTTTTCAATAATTGAAAACTTCGAAGAGAGGAACTCAATATTTGGGAGAAGTGTGGCTATTGCAGATGCTGCAGTTCTCCTAATGCGAATATCCATAGCATATAAAGATACGAACTTCGTGCAATGGATGCTAATTTGAGATATAACATTTTCCAGTACAGATGATGCTGTTATTCGTAAAGTCTCCAAGTCTTTCCACTTGCATATCATGTTCGGAAGCATTAGTCTACAGTTGTAATCACAATACGACAAACCCAACAATTTTAATGAAGGACATCTATAACAAACCAAGAAAATATATGAATTAGATAAGAATAAGATCAACATTTAAAATAAAAATAAGAAATGAGAATAAAAATAATAGCCATAATTAGTTACAGAAGTATGGAGAACAAATAAGTATTTCAAATTTTAAAAAAGCAATCTCTTTTTTCTATAAAAAAACAATAAAAATCAATCTATTTCTCTGGAAAAAAAGAAATAATAATATAATCTACTATATATAATAGCAAAAGTTTTTCAAACTCCTAGAAAACTCCAAGTGGCACAATATCATTGGCCAATATTTCCATCATCCACCAATCACAATCATCCATTTGAAATTCAATTAGTGTTTTGGCTAAAAACAGTCAACAATGATAGGAATTGAAATGAAGCTAAGAAGGGTGCAATGGAATATAATTGGTGCAACAATGTAATCAAGATGGCTCGATCATGTAACGAGGAAAACCCTTGAGATAACTATCTCGCCGGCACAAAACCTCGGGAGGTGATTATGAGCACCTACCTTCCCAAACAATTGTATTAATAATGAATTACGAAGCAGAAAGCTATGGCAGATTACAAAGGAGTTTTGAACTGTGTGAGTGTAGTGCGTGTGTATCTGTGTTGTGTCGTGTATTGTGTGTCTCCAGCCATGAGCTTAAATAAAAAAGAAAATAACGAAAAAATAAAATCCTAACCAACTTCCCTACAATCTCGGTAAGTTATCTATATCTTGACTTAGTCTTCCGAGCCATTGAAAGGAGTCTTATTGGACACGTTTTTCCCATGTACTTTTTATCCCTGTAATTAAATATAATAGAAATAAATAATTAATTTAAGTAAATAATTTTTACCTTGACTTCGAGTGTGAAGATGTTGACATGCTGATAACAACTCAAGACGTAGCAATCCTGAATTTTACCCATAACAATTGTCCCCAAAAAACTGCCTTTTAAATGAATTTAAAGGGTCGGTTTTTTCCACAACTTTCTAGAAACTCTGCGGTTAATTAAGTGAGAGGATACGTGGCGGTTGATGAGGAAAGGAAAGAGTCTTGATAGGAACTGTAATTCTCGGTAGGC
Source organism: Adenophora triphylla var. japonica (assembly GCA_022495995.1). NCBI lineage: Eukaryota > Viridiplantae > Streptophyta > Magnoliopsida > Asterales > Campanulaceae > Adenophora > Adenophora triphylla. The sequence continues at coordinate 105,965 of JAFEMH010005426.1, forward strand.
ATCGTTATCATCAAATCTTTTTCAAATTCTTCCCACATCAGACGTCTCCTTCTATATTATGGTGAAAGTAGCATAAAGGGTGTAGTTTTTATCCGTCTTTCTCAAGTCCAGAGTCACGACGTTCTTCAAAAAAGAGTGAGTCAGGGTTAACGTATCATTGAATTGGCTACCCTACCAAGTCTGTACTAACATATACCCTTATGTGCAGTGACTCGATCCGGCTTTACAACGAATGATATTATGGCCAAATACAAAGGCAAGATGAAAGCGGAAGGGACCATACCTGAAGCGGGCAATAAAGTTATTTTGAAAAGAAAAAGGGTGGATCAGATTACCAGCGCGGAGAAGCAATCTTAGAATGAAGAGGTGTTGGAGAATCAGGTAAGAGTTGATTTGGATCTTGGTACAGTGATCCCTTTTTATTTTGGTAAAATGTCTTTTTGCTTGTTGATAACAGATTGTCTCGATGACCAAGTTAATTTCCAAAGAAGTCAGGATATGAAGGGAAAAGTGTGATACCTTTGATATGAGTAGGTTGAGTACGAGAAGGATTTGAAAGAAGCTGCAAGGATACTGAGGGAAAAGGGATTGGAAATCAGGGACAAAAATGAAGAGATTTTAAAATGGCGGTCCAGGCTTGCTAGTGTCGATATCAGACATGCAAGGGAGATGGAAGCACTTCGAGATGATTTGGTAAATGAAACTGCAAAAGCTATTTTTGAAACTAGAATCCAAATGATTGAGGAATATCTGACAGGAGAGCATGTGAACTGGAACCTGGATGATGAAAAAGCAGCTTTGCAGCGGATCCATGATGAAAAGATGAATGAGGCCTCCAAGGACCTTGAACAGGCTGACGATGCCCATGACAGCAACACGGAATGACTTTTTAGAATGGGAAGCACAAAGAGTGGGATGTTGAACAACAACGTTCTCTCTTGAAGACTTTGGAAGCTAGGGGAGAGGAGGTAGGAGAAGGATCTTCTGCAGCCAAAGGTGATGATATCTTGTATGAAGGAGCAGCAACAACATCGCGGCAGTAGCCACCCCATGAAGGAAGAAGGTAAAAACTTTTGGTTTTGAAAAAATTTGGTTAAAAACTTTGGTTTGAAATGGGCTGCGTCCCGAAGACAATATTTTGGTTTGTAATCGGCCCATAAGGGCCAAGACAATTTGTTTTTTCAAGTGTTGGGTTGGTCCAGCACTGTTTATGCTTTCTATAGGATAAACTTTTGCTTGGGTTTTGGAAAAACTTTCCCCAAGTGTCTTTACGAAAAAACGTTTTTAGGAGGTTGATATGTTAACCTCTTCGTAGATGGTAACAACTTGCGAGTGGATGTAGAAATCCTTTGAAATTACTTAGATTGACATGTAAATGTCAATAACCGTTTGTACTTAGATGACACATAAGTGTCATAACCATTTGTAAAGATCTTAGGGTCTAACACATTGATTGAGTGGTGATGGGTAATTTGTTTATATTAAACATACGGGCCCACCACACATCTCAACCAAGGTTGACATCGTGCGCTCCAGGCGAGGTGTTTAAACCTTAATGCGGTGAAAGAAAGAAATTTATTTAAACCTTTGAAGGGATTAAGTACCTTACACGGAAGTGAGATGGCCAGTCTCAAAACGGTTGTTTTCATGAGGACATGGACTGAATTTGGAGACTTCCAGTTCTTGCAAAATAACAAGTTGATGAAAGATTTCGACATCTTTTCTGATGTCACATTTTATTTGATAAAAGAAGATAAAAGAACTATAAAAATACTTTCTAAATAAAGAGTAAGAGATAGTCCGTACCTGATTTAAGATGTTAAGTTCCTGGGAGGATGCTTACATCTTAGTTAATCAGTGAGTTACATTCTAATGTTTCTCGTTTCCTAGCAAAACGGAAACATGTTAGGGGTGGGCGTTAGCTTAGCTAACGCCCCTCCGATGCTTAAGTCAGTAATTATTCCAAAAAACGGAAACAAGTACTTTTATTGAATTTAGAGTGATAAAGATCGTACCTTGGTTTTATTTGCATTGTAAAATAATCATGTAAACTTACATAAAATAGGTTTTGAGATGGATGGCATTCCAGCTTCTGGGAATCCTTGCTCCCTCTAGAGTCGATAGCCAATAGGAACCTTTGCCTGCTTCAACATCTACTAGGTATGGCCCTTAGCTTTAGGTTATTGATGATTATTTTGTTGCTTGATTCTGCCTGGCCATTAGCTTGAGGATGCACAGGTGAAGATGTCATCATCTTAACTCCCCACCTAGCAAGAAAATCTTGGGTCTTCTTACTGATGAATTGAGAGCCGTTGTCACATATTATTTCAGATGGGATGCCAAACCTACTAAATATATTTCTCTTAATGAAGGATATGACTTCCTTATCAAAAACTTGCACATAGGATTCAGCCTCAACCCATTTAGAGAAATAATCAGTCATAGCAAGCAAGAAAACTTTTCCCCCAGGAGCTTTAGGCAATTTTCCCATTATATCCATTTCCCATCTCATGAACGGCCAAGTAGAGAGGATTGGATGAAGCAATTATGCGGGCTGATGCAAGATGTCGCTATGCCTCTGGCAGGAATCACATTTCTTGGCAAAGATGGTAGCATCTTATCGCATTGTTGGCCAGTAATAACCCATTCTCAGAACTTTTGTATATAAGCTTCTGCCCCCATAATGGTTACCACATGATCCTTCATGTAACTCTCTTAGGACTTCTTTAGCTTGGTCGGCTTCGAGACATCTCAAATATAGGCCTGCAAATGATTTTTTAAATAGCACATTATCTATTAATATAAATCTTGAAACTCTTACCCTGAATGCTCTAGCATTCTTTTCCTCATCAGGGATAGTACAATCTTAAAGATATTTGATTATTGGCGTCGTCCAAGATATCTGCATCTGACTATCAGGGATGTCGTCATCTATACAGAATAGTTCTAACCTTTCCACAGCAGGGATGTTAACTTGTATGATTGGGATATTGGTCTGAGATAAACTTTTGAAAGCTGATCCAAGATTAGCCAATGCATCTGCTTGAGAGTTATCTTCTCGGGGTATTTGTTCGAAAGAGAATATTTAAAATTTGCTTGCCAAAATTTTTACAATGCCCAAATAAGATGTCATCTTGGCATTTTTTGCTGCATAGGAACCGTTAAAATGATTTACAAGTAATAATGAATCACTATATACCTGTATTGCTTTGATGTTCATGTCTAGAGCCACGGATAGGCCCACGATTAAGGCTTCGTACTCTGCCTCATTATTGGTGGCTTTAAAATCACAACTAAAGGCCTGGGGTATGATGTCCCCTTGTGGTGACTTTAGGACAAAACCTAGCCCTGTGCCCCTCATATTAGAAGCACCATCTGTGAATAGAGTCCACATCCTCAGGATGTCCCCATATTGGAGTTGTTGGACCTCTAGTTCTACTTCTGGTTGCATACTTGGACTAAAGTCTGCCACAAAATCTGCAAGTGCTTGTGATTTTATTGCTATTCTAGGCTCATATTTGATGTCATAAGTGCTTAACTGAACGGACTACTTGGCCATCCTTCCTGACATTTCTGGTTTTCTCATTACACTTTTTATTGGTTAGTTAGTACGAATGACAATAACATGAGTTTCAAAATAATGCCTTAACTTAATTGAAGCAAAAATTAAAGCTAATATTAATTTTTCAAGGTGTGAATACCTGGTTTCCGCATCAAGCAATGTTTTACTTACATAGTATATTGGCTGATGGATGCCATCTTGATCACGGACCAGGATGACACTAACTGCGGTTTTGGAAACAGCTAAGTAGACACACAATGGCTCACCTTCTTGAGGTTTTGAAAGAAGGGGAGGTGTTGACAGGTACAGCTTCAAATCTTGAAAGGCTTGCTCATGCTTATCAGTCCACTCGAACCTAGAATTCTTCTTTAAGATGTCATAGAACGGCTTGCATCTGTCTGAGGATTTTAAGATGAATCGAATCAATGTTGCCACCTTCCCTGTCAATCTTTGAACATCTTTTATGGATTTGGGTGACGTTAAGTTGATGTTGGCTTTTATTTGTTCTGGACTTGCTTCTATCCCTCTCTGCGTCACCATGTACCCCAAGAATTTCCCGGACTTCATGCCAAAATTGCATTTTGCTGGGTTTAGCTTCATGTTGAACTTGTCTAGAATGTCAAATGTTTGAGCAAGATCTCGAACATGATCTTCAGCCTTCTTCGACTTTATCACCATATCGTTGATGTATACCTCCATAGTGTCCCCAATCTGCTCTTTGAACATCATGTTGACTAGCCTCTGATATGTAGCACCTGCATTTCTTAGTCCAAAAGGCATTGCAATATAACAATAAATACCTGTTGGGGTGATGAAGGTGGTATCCTCTTGGTCGGATGGCTCCATCTGGATATGCTGGAATCCTGAAGACGCATCTAGGAAAGTCAACACTTCATGTCCACAAGTAGCATCTACCAGAGTATCAATGTGTGGCAAGGGAAAAGGATCTTTTGGACAAGCTTTGTTCAAGTCTGTGAAGTCAACACAAACTCTCCATTTTTCGTTCTTCTTTTCTACTACCACCACATTTGCTAGCCATCTTGGGTATTCGACCTCTCTGATCATCTTAGCTTTGAGCAGTCTATCCACTTCTTCTTGGATGATAATGTTCCTTTCTTGTGCGAACTTCCTTCTCTTTTGGTGGATTGGTCTAAAGGATGGATCAATGTTGAGTTTGTGGGTGATCACATCTTTACTGATGCCTGTCATATCTTCCTGTTTCCATGCGAAGCTTCTAATCCTGCTTTTCAAAAGATTAATAAGATCTTCTTCTATTTCTGCTGGAACATCTTGGCCAACCAAAGCACCTTGAGATCTCGGGGTTTGAAGGATCTAAGAGTATCTCTTTTAAATCATGCTTCTTCGCCTCCAGAACCTCACGGGCCTTTCTCTGTAATTGCTATGCCATCTTAGGGGTTGTTGATGCCTTCATGGAAGTCATATAACATTCTTTAGCTGACTGTTGATCACTGTAAACCTTGACAACACCCCAAGGTCTCGGCATCTTGACACATTGGTGATAAGTGGATGGTACAGCCTTCATCCCATGGATCCACGGTCTTCCCAGGATTACATTATAACAAGTTGTACTATCAATTACACAGAATTTCTCCATGGAATTGATACCCTTGACGTAGACTGGAAGTGTAATTTCACCCACTGTACTTTTGGTTTCTCCACTGAAACCCACGAGCACCGAGGTCCTTTTTACAATGCTGTCTTTAGGGATCTTCATTTCCTTCAGAGCATCCAAAGATGATGAGATTCACGTAGCCGCCCCATCTATTAGGATACGTCTGACCTTGCAGTTGGCTATCTTAAGTGCAACGACCAAGGTGTCATGATGTGGATCCATAACATTGTCCCGGTCACTTTCTTCGAAGGAGATGACATCTTGAGATGTGAGCTGTGACATCTTGGAGGATCTCTCGGGTTTCTCATCCTTAGCTTGCTTAGCGAATCTCTTAGCTGCAGAATAAGAAGTACCACAAATATCAGAACCACCACTAATAACATTAATTACCTTTGTTACCGGTGGAGGAGATGGTGGTCTGGTTGCAACGGCTTCTTTGTTCTCCATCTTGGTCTTGCGGTTCCCAAGGAGCTCTTTAAGATGTCCCTTAGACAACAGGTAACTAATCTCTCTCCTCAAGGCGATGCAATCTTCGGTAAGATGTCCAAAATATTCATGATAGGCGCACCATTTGGATTTGTCCTTCCATCCGGATGACTTGTCGGTCTTTCGAGGCCACCTTGCTTTATCTCCAAGATTGCTCATTGCACACAAAATACCTGAGACATCAATAGAAAAACAATAATCAGAAATTTTAGGAGATTCAATATCATCATCACCTCCATCATCCTCCACATAATTGACTTTGTTATGGTCATTTCTGTGGTATGGTCTAGATCTACTCTGCTTTTGATGAGATGAATCTATCTTCCTGTCAGGATGGTCATATGTTGAAGCTTTGTCAGGAATCTTGGATTGCTGCATCTTGTCCTCTTCCAGCCTGATAAATCTTAGGGCCCGATTTCGGATATCATCCATTTTCTTGCACGGGTTCATCACCAGATCCTCATAGTAAGGGGAATCCTTCTTCAAGCCCATTTTGAAAGCTTCTGCAGCTGTTGCCATGTCCAGGTTGGGGATCTCCAAGACTTCTTTATTAAACCTGTTAACAAAGTCTTTTAATGCTTTATTGGATTGCTGAGTGATACGATAAAGGTCAATGGTTAGCTTTTCAAATTGCCGGCTGCAAGAAAATTGATTGTTGAAGAGGTTGACAAGTTGAGCAAATGAGCCAATAGAACCAGGAGGTTGACGGATCAGCCATTTCAATGTCGGGCCTACTAATGTTGAACCGAATCCTCGACACAAACAAGCCTCATGAAACTGGAGCGGGATGCGAACGATCTCCATCTTTTCTTGGTAGTGGGCGACATGCTCCTCAGGATCTGAACTTCCATCATATAACTTCATGGCAGGAACGCTGAATCCTTTCGGGATGTCGACATGTGCAATTGCTGGAGTAAAGCGAGATTGATTGTAACATGTCGGGGAGACTTGTTGGATAGGCGGGGTGACACCAGGCACATTCATGATCATATCTCTTAATTCTTGAAGCTGATTCGCAATGTAGGTTCCTGCAAAAGGGTTAGTAGTACGAGCAGTATTATCTAAAGCAGAACTAGTATTGAAATTAATGAAAGGATTAACATTATCTGTAGAGGATGTCAGAACAGTGCTATTAGTGAAGATGGGCCCTTCTGAAAAGGTCATCCTGTAGGCACTGGTAGCTAAGGGTGTCGACATCGCCACAGAAGTAGTAACGGGAGGAGAAGATGTTGACATCCTTATAGATGAAGCCATTGGTAGGAATTCATTGAAAGTTTGAGAGCTGTCCCTAATGTTGAAATCAAGGACTCTAGGACGGTAAGGAGAAACATTATCCATTCTTTTGGAAAGTAACTCCTGCTCCTTTTGCACCTTGATCAAGCTTTCGGCTATCAAGGAGGTGCTATTCTGTTGACGATCCAGCTGATTCTTCATCTGCATCAGCATGCTCTTGATCTCAAGATCAGGAGATGGCGACATCTGCTTCTTGCCAGAATTCACAGGAGGAGGAGGAGGAGGCAATGTTTCTTGGCCTCCGGTTGTCGACCGGCTACTGGTTTGAGGATTCACACTGCTAGGAAGGGCTTTGGTGACGACGAAAGTCAAAGTTTGGGTAGACATGGTAGAAACGTAAGAAATTTGAACCAATTAAAAAACCAATGGCCCCTCGGTGGGCGCTAAACTGTTTTGGCTGAAAACAGTCAACAATGATAGGAATTGAAATGAAGCTAAGAAGGGTGCAATGGAATATAATTGGTGCAACACTGTAATCAAGATGGCTCGATTATGTAACGAGGAAAACCCTTGAGATAACTATCTCGCCGGCACAAAACCTCGGGAGGTGATTATGAGCACCTACCTTCCCAAACAATTGTATTAATAATGAATTACAAAGCAGAAAGCTATGGCGGATTACAAAGGAGTTTTGAACTATGTGAGTGTAGTGCGTGTGTATCTGTGTTGTGTCGTGTGTTGTGTGTCTCCAGCCATGAGCTTAAATAAAAAAGAAAATAATGGAAAAATAAAATCCTAACAAACTTCCCTACAATCTCGGTAAGTTATCTATATCTTGACTTAGTCTTCCGAGCCGTTGAAAGGAGTCTTATTGGACACGTTTTTCCCACGTACTTTTTATCCCTGTAATTAAAATATAACAGAAATAAATAATTAATTTAAGTAAATAATTTTTACCTTGCCTTCGAGTGTGAAGATGTTGACATGCTGATAACAACTCAAGACGTAGCAATCCTGAATTTTACCCATAACAATTAGTAACTTTTAAATTTTTAGGGTTGATTTTATACACTAAATTAGTTAAAAATAAAAATGGATTGAAGCACAAATAATTGTCTTACAAAAAGAGCAAAAGCAAAATGAAAAAAACTTTAATAATTAAGAAAGAAAAAATTCAAATGCACAAAAGAAAATCAATATCAATATAAAAATATACGAAAAAATAAAATGCAAATAAAAATCGAAAATTAAAATTCTAATAATTAAAAAGTGAAAGAAACATTCACAAACATAAAAGAAATAGAAAAAAGCAAGAAATAAAATCAAAATTGTTAGGACCTAACTATGTAAACCACATAGTTATACAGGGTTTTGACAAAGAAACATATCCTATCCAATGTTATCTGACAGCCAAGATAACTCATGAACATTGGACAGCCATGACTCATCTGCATATCTCATATATCAACAGGACAGCAATGATGTAATGATCAAACACCAAGACAAATCATATAAATCAATGTATTTATTTACAAGAGGGTCATTACATAATCATCAACACAACTCCTTGTCTCCTAAACATGCAAACTCAAAGAACAAAGCCTGAGAGCTAAGGTTCTCAACAGCAGAGGTCTCATCCCTCTGACAGCTATGATCTTCAACATCAGCAGCAGTGAAGTATTTCTGTGATGATCAATATGTGCCTTGCCCAACAGATGTTGCCAGCTCATCTCCATGAAGATCACATAAAATGGTTGCAGATTACAGCCTGTTATTATCCAGTCATCAAGGCTCTAAATGCAAACACTATTTCACCCACTTGCATTTACTCCCTTGTCTCCTCCAACGGCTATATTCAAGCCTATAACACACAACCTTTACAACCTCACCTTCAACCTTTCCACATCTGCAAATCTTGCAACCAACAATCAAACAACTGTGAGACACTTGTAACTGTAATTCAGGTGTATAAACTAATTTGTAAACCACTTAAGACTGACTTTAAGTGGGAAGTGTAATTTGCTTCGTAACAAGCAAATCCCTAATTGACTGTACTAATTAGGAAGAGGAGGTTCAAGGAACTTGCCTAACCAATCCTTTGTAAATCTTAAAGGGAACTAGATTTAAGTGGATTGATCTCACTTGTCAAGGTTGACAGTGAGGGTGGACGTAGGAGGAGTGAACTCTGAACCACCTTAAAATTCTTGTGTTCAATTAGTATTATCACACAACACACACACACACATCCACACACACATACACTATTCACTTGTCTTTACATTATTTCAACACTATTTATTCCGTTACACATTACACTCTTGTCTTTTAGATCAGTTAGTATCTGACAGCTAAGATTTCACCTCAGCTGTCCAAACTTAACTGCCTAACCTTTTAACTGATCAAAGCAAACAGTACCTTTTAATTGGTATCAGAGCTTGTCTTCACCTACAAAAGTCTAACAACTTGTGAAGGATAAATTCTCAACCCACCATGCCTCAACCAAGGAGAAACAATGAGAAAGACATTCCACATATTGATGACTGTGGATCCTTTGAAATATATGCATCAAAAATCAAAACCTACCTTCATGCAAACAGTATCTGGAACTGGTATGTTCTAGAAAATGAAGTCACCTGCCCTGTCACACCAGATTCAAATGGTGGTGGAAGTAAAAATAAATCCCTAGAATTCTGGACTGTTTCAGAAAGGCAACTAATTAGTGCCAATCTTAAAGTCAAGAACATACTCCAAAAGAGTGTAAATGACTCTTTTGCTCAAGAAATTGCTAAAGAACCAACTGCAAAGGCAGCATGGGAACTTATCCATACCAAGTTCCAAAAACACACCAGTGTTAGAACACAAAATCTATACAATCTTCTTAGACAACTTGACAATTGGAAGTTCTACCCTGGTGAAAAAGTGAGTGCTGCAAAACCAAGGTTTGAAGATCTGGTCAGATCCATTGCTGCTCATGGAAAAACTTTTGAGAACTAAGATCTGTGTCTCAAAATATATTCCAATCTTCCCCAAGAATATGAGAAGGTAGCCCTACCAATAAGAGAAGGTGCGGAATGGAGCACCATGACTGTTGAACAATACTTTGAAAAGCTTGAAGCTTATGAACTAGAAGGAATGATAAAACTTCAACCAGTTCCCTCCATTTCTCAAACCCTTGCCTTAGCTGCCCAAGAAACCACTCACAAACCCATCACTCAACAAGACATTGATTCCATGGTTCTTATTTCCCTTCACAAAGTAAACCAACCCTCAAACAATCTCTCTCAAGGAGACCTTCCAAGTCTCATATCCATGGCTGTCAGAAATACCCTGAGAGCGCATAAAAAGTCATTTGAGAGAAGCTATAGCCCATCCACCTCTGAGCAAGAAAACCATAAAAAGAAAGTTGAATGCTTCAACTGTAAGAAGCTTGGTTATTACTCATCTGATTGCCCTGAACCAAGGAAACCCAAGGATAATCAGATAGCTAAGAAATTCTCCTACTCCAAGGAGATCATTCACAGTTCAAGATGTAGCTGCTACAACTGCACAAAGAAGAAGAATGAGAAGAACAAGGAGCAAGTACTGATTGCTGACTCATCCAAGTTAAGTGATGAGGAGTTTGATTTCAGTGATTCTGAAAGTGAAGGAGAAGAAGAAATGATATGCCTAATGGCAGGAGATGGTGAAGATTCAGACAATGAAGAAGATCTTAAAGCCTTAGCTGTTGCTGAAGAACTAAAGCAGGTACCCCAGCTTAACTCTTTAAATAATGAAGAATTTAAACAATTAGTTAGTACTCTTTTAATTCAAATAAAAAGACACCAAACTATCTTTGCTTCATTGCTCACTGATAACCTATCCCAAAGTAAAACCATTGAAAGCCTTGAAAGAGCAAACCAAGGACTGAAAGTTCAAAACCTTATGCTTAAAAAGGCTAATGATGAGCTGACAGCTGAGAATTCTAGACTTCTGGAAACCAACCCAATAAACACCAACCTTGAAAAGGAAAATGAGTCCCTTAGAAAGAAGATTGAGTCCTGGAACAAATCAGGAGAAGTTGTGTCTCTATTTAGCTATAATCAGAGACACCCAAGTGACAAGTCAGGGATTGGTGCAAATAATCCCACTTTGAAAACCTATATCCCTCTCACTGATGAAAGGGCTATTGACAGAATGGTTCTTGAAAGCATGAACTATGTCAAAGCCCAAGAAAATGTCTACCCCATTCAAACCAAGGAGGACTTAAAGAAACAAAGAACTTATCTTCTGGGTTTTATCACTTAGGAGCCGTGTGAGATGAAAGTCTCATGCACGGTTTTGAATGAGAGAAAGAAGTGAGGAATCCTCTTTTCGACTCTAACTCTCCCTCTCCAGTCGTTGCTTGTAGCTCCAGTCACAATGATGAAACAATCCAAGCTAGCCCCTCTCAAACTGATAAAACCCATAAAGCTAGCTCAAGCCAATCTAAAGGCAAAGAAAAACAAGCAAATAAAGGCAATAAAGGCAAATACATTTGGCAAAGAAAAGGAATCAAGGAGCAAGTGAAGAAAAATCAGTACAAAACCACTGGACAGCAGAGATCTCCTAGACAGCCAAGATTCCCCAGACAGCCAAGATATGATGGACAACAGAGATCTCCCAGACAGCAAAGATTCTACAACCATCACTCATATTCCAAACAACAAAGACCCAACTGGACATACTCAAATGGAATAAGTCATGCCAGTCAAAATACCTCTCCTAGATCATCTTACTCAAACAGTTCCCAAAGCCACACTCAGTTTCATAACCAAAACCAATTCTTTTCTCCCAACAAGTTCTTTAACCAATCCCAACCTACTGCTCCTACACCCTATATGTTGCAGATCATGGGATATTACAATGCCCTAAACCAATATTTTGGAAAGAGGGCAATGAACAAAGCTAGGGTACCAAAGAAATTCTAATCCTTTGGACCCAAAAGAATAAAAGGGTACCATAAATTTATTTTTCTGTTTTGTAGGAACCTAGGAAAGGAATATGGTACTTGGACAGTGGATGCAGCAGACACATGACCTTCAACAAGGAGTGGTTGCAACAATATGTCTCTAAAAATGGTCCAAATGTAACTTTTGGTGATAACTCTCAAGCCAAAATCAAAGGATCAGGGAACCTTGTTACTAAAGACATTATTTTCACTAATGTGTCTTATGTAGAGGGTCTCAAGCACAATTTGATTAGCCTTAGTCAAATTTGTGATAAGGGATATTATGTTGTATGTTCCAAAAACCACTGCACTGTCAAAGATGTCAACAACAAGTCAATTCTCACTGGAATCGGAAAAGGCAACCTCTACTATCTAAACCTGGAAGTTGTGGAATCATCAGATGCCCATTGCCTACTCTCCTACAGTCAATCTGATATGTCATGGCTATGGCACAAAAGATTGGCTCACCTCAACCTCAAAAGTATCTCCAAATTAGCCAATTCAAACCTAGTAAAAGGCCTACCCAAAATTCCCTTCAAAAAGGACAAGCTGTGCAAAGCCTGTCAATGTGGAAAGCAAAAGAAAACCTCCTTCCTTTGCCTAAAACCCCGGATTGGATACCTCAAAACCCCTTCAATTTCTCCACATGGATCTTTTTGGACCAATCAGAACCAGATCTCTTGGTGGAAAGAGATACTCACTAGTGGTAGTTGATTACTACACTAGATTTACTTGGATCATTCTTCTTGAATCCAAAAGGGAAACCTTGGAACAACTAGTCAAACTATTCAACAAAATTCAAAACCAAAAGGGTCTATCCATCATCAAAATCAGATCTGATCATGGTAAGGAGTTTGAAAACACTGGTGTTGAAGAATATTGTGATCAAAAAGGGATTGAGCACAACTTTTCTGCTCCTAGAACACCACAGCAAAATGGAGTTGCTGAAAGAAAGAACAAAACAATATGTGAAGCAGCAAGAACTATGTTGTCAGAGAACAACCTCCCTAAATACTTTTGGGGAGAAGCAGTCACCACTGGTGTGTATGTTCAGAACAAGACTCTCATCAACAAGTTTCACTCCAAGACTCCCTATGAGCTATGGAATGGTAGAACACCAACCATTTCATACTTCCATGGCTTTGGAAGTAGATGCTTTATTCACAATAATGGGAAAAACAACATTGATAAGTTTGACTCCAAAAGTGATGAAGGAATTTTCCTTGGATACTCCAATACAAGCAAAGCCTACAGAGTTTACAACAAAAGGAGACTTGTTGTAGAAGAATCAATCCATGTTCACTTTGATGAAAACAATGATCAAAGCCACACTGAATTGTGTGATTTTGATGAAGCTGTTGGTAATTCAGACAATCTACCTGAAGTGTCTCATGTGCATGACCCCTCAAGCCTCATTCCTGAAGAAGATTCACCTTCCCTTCCTTATATGGTGCCCAAATACAATAATAAACAACCTATTGTGTCTGACAGCCAAGAATCCCTTCCCAACAACAAAGGTGCATCTGACAGCTTACCTTCATCCAGCCATCAAAATTCCCTTGAAAATAACCCCATCCAACCTTGCTGCAACACAAATCCCTCAACTCCTCAACCTGAAACTATTACCCATACCATCCCTCCAAACAAAAACATCTTTATTGACCTTCCAATACACAAGATGGATATTCCTCCAAACATGCCTGTTTATGACTCTTTAATGAGTGCCTTCATTTCTCAAATTGAACCCAAGAAGATCAATGAAGCCCTTTAAGACCCAGATTGGATTGAAGCAATGGAAGAAGAATTGGAACAATTTGAAAGAAACAAAGTTTGGAAGCTTGTTCCCAAACCTAAAAACCAAACTGTCATTGGGACAAGATGGGTTTTTAGAAACAAGATGAACGAAGAAGGCATGGTGGTAAGGAATAAAGCCAGATTAGTGGCTCAAGGGTACAGACAAGAAGAAGGAATTGACTATGATGAAACATTTGCCCCTGTTGCAAGACTGGAAGCTATAAGGTGATTTTTGGCCTATGCATCATTCAAGAAGATGAAGGTGTTCCAAATGGATGTCAAAAGTGCCTTCCTGAATGGAATATTGAATGAAAAAGTTTTTGTATCTCAACCCCCTGGTTTTGAACATCCAAAATTTCCAGATCATGTATATAAGTTGGACAAAGCCTTGTATGGGCTTAAGCAAGCACCTAGGGCCTGGTATGATACCCTATCCAAATACCTCCATGGCAAAGAATTTACCAAGGGCCATATTGATAACACTTTGTTTATCAAAAAATATGGAGAAGACCAGCTACTTATCCAAGTCTATGTTGATGACATTATTTTTGGATCATCAAATGAAGACTTGTGCACTGAATTTGGAGAAATCATGAAGAATCAATTTGAGATGAGCATGATTGGAGAGCTCACATTCTTCTTAGGTCTTTAAGTCAAGCAAATGAAGGAAGGGATCTTCATTAACCAAGCCAAGCATACAAGGGACATGATCAAAAACTTTGACATGCAAACTGCTTTCCCAGCTAGAACCCCTTTGTCAACCACAACCAAACTCCATGCTAATTTTGAAGGCCAAAGTGTGAATCCAACACTCTATAGAAGCTACATTGGATCACTCCTATATGTGACAGCTTCAAGACCTGATATCATGTTCAGTGTTTGCCTTTGTGCAAGATTCCAAGCTAATCCTAAAGAATCTCATCTCTCTGCTGTCAAGAGAATCTTGAGATATCTAAAAGGAACTCCTGACTATGGCTTGTGGTATCCCTTTGAATCACCATTCTCCCTAATTGGCTTTACTGATTCAGACTATGTTGGATGCAATTTAGATAGAAAATCCACAAGTGGTGGTTGCCAATTTATTGGATCAAGAATAATCTCTTGGTCAAGTAAAAAGCAAACTTCAGTAGCTACCTCAACAGCTGAGGCTGAATACATTGTTGCTGGCCTATGTTGCTCCCAAATCCTCTATCTTAAAAGTCAACTCCAAGACTTTGGGATGGACTTGTCAAATATTCCTATTTTCTGCGACAATTCCAGTACCATTGCCATGACAGAAAATCCTGTTCAACACTCCAAAACCAAGCATATTGAAGTAAGGCATCACTTCATCAGAGATCATGTGGAAAAAGGAAATATCAACTTAGCAAAAGTATGCACTAAAGATAATGTCTCTGACATCCTAACAAAAGCAATGGATGAAAAGAGATTTGAGTTGCTGAGAGCAATGTTGGAAATGATTAAATTGCCAAAATAAAGGATTTACATTGATAAAAGAAAAACATTACATATAGCTGTTGTCAACATTTAGGGATCTGACAGCTAACCATTATATTACACTAAAACCTTCATCATTTCAAACACTTTCCTACCAAACACCCATGCTTTCAAAAACATAAAATCAAACACAAACACATATTAACAAAAGCTTCTCAATCCCGCCCTTCACTCACAGCTAACCCTCATACAGACTCTGACAGCTAAGAATTCTCCTCTTAGCTGGTCCTTGGAAAATCATGAATATCCTCATCCATGAACCCATACTCATTATAGAGAACATCAGGAGCCTTATAAACATTCTCCTTGATCTCCCCATACCTCTCTAACCACAATGGGTGCCTCTACATGAATGGATCAATGGCTGATGATGAGAACTGTAAAGAAGGACATACCCTCCTTGGCCACCATTCCTCCACAGCATTATAAGGAGGATAATCTCTTAATGGAGAGACAAAGCTAAATGTCCCTAAAGTGTTAGCACTCTCCTGGGCAATAACTGCTTGATCAGACTGAGGACCCACACCTTCCTCCTCATTCATAGCTGCTGGACTCAAACACTTGAGAAACTGTGAGAACAATCTCATATATACCTTTGAAGGAGAACTTTGCACTCCTGCAAAGTTGTCTCCAGTTCCCTCAAGAACTGTTTGACTCAGAGTAAGTGAATCCCTGGTTACTGCTGTGAATTTCTTGACAGCTAAGAAATCAGGTTGACCAATTGGAGTGTCAATCTTAATCCTTTCTTTGCTGTCAAGCTTCACTAGCTCTCCCAATTTGTAGACCCTCTCTACACCTACCCCAACCTGCCTACTTGATTCACCCTCCTTCCCTTTACCAAACAGCTTAATCTTAGCTGTCTGATCATCTTGACTCTCATAAACTATCTTAGCTTTACCCTTGTCTCTAGCTACCACTTTTAACCTATTTCTCTCACCCTCTAACAAAGCTAATCTCTCCTCCTCCCAAAATTTCTTTCTTATCTCTCTCTCTCTCTCTTAACTCATCTTCCTTTTGTGGATCATCATTTGGTAATTGATTCACCTCTTGCTCTAAAGCATTATCTGTTTGAATTTTATATGACCATAACTCTCTCTCAAACCTTTCCTCCCTAGTTTCCTCAACCCTTGGACTGTGAAAGACCAGTTTCTTTGATGTCTTAGCCATCTTGCTAGGACTGAACATTGAAACTAATCTTCCCATTTACTATATGACTGAAATGAATTGAATTAAATCTCACAAACTGATACATTTCCTTTTATAGACAAATTTTTCTTCAGTCAACATAGTGGAATTGATCATTCAAAATAGGCTTGGCTGGTCATCAAGTCTGACAGCTATGATTTATGTTCTTGCCAAATCGAGGATTATGGGAACTTGCCACTAACAATTGTTCATTTATTACACTGATAATCCCCTCTGAAAATTCGCCTCTCTGTACGGCCTTTATTCCCTTGTTTCATGGAAGTTATGGCATGTAATGAGTGGGGGACAAAAAGCACTATTTATGAACAGTCACATTCTTAAATGCCCATTTTTAATAGTTACACTAACCCACGTATTAGCCGTTGAACTACACATATTCCGTCCTCAATTACAATTTAACCTTGCGAAATTAACCCCTCTTCAATCAAACATTCTTCTCCCTTCTAATTCCTTCTTTGATTCCCTCTGTTTTTAGAAACCCTAATTCTCTGTTATATTCAACCATGTCTTACACTGAAGCTCATGGGTATTTTATCAAACCTGATTTCCATGAGAATGAGGTTGGAGCTCTTATTAAAGACCTTCTTGGATCCAACAATCTCTGTATTATGATGGAAGCTCAACCCCCCATCTATGAGAAATTATGTAGAGAAATTTATATGGCTGGAAAGAGACTTGTAGATGGATCAATTAGAATCAACATTGAAGGAACTGAGATTCATGTGTCTCCCAAAGTGGTTTCTGAAGTCTATAGCATCCCAATGAAGAATGGAACCAGAAGCAACCTCTGGGATAGAAAAATTGTGCCTTAGAGATGTTCTACAAGAGATTTTTTGATGATCCCAACTGCAATTACCTAGTAGCCCAGAACAAACCCATTAAAAAGGGAACTCTGGATTTGTTTAAATCAACCCTAATGGATGTTATTATCAAAGGGTTTGAAGGAAAGAAATCATCTTTGGATCAAGTAAGTCCAAATGAGTGGAAGCAAGGCCTGAGTTTGATAGCTAAGGATGCAAACTGGAGTGTTGCCCTACTACACAACTTTCAACTAGCTACATTTCCCACACCATGGAAGTTCAAGAAGCAAACCCCAAGGATGAATAATTTAAGATTCATGAGTGGGATCCTACATCATATAATTCCTAAGCTGAATCCTCCCCTAAAAGATGATTGGCTTGAAAACACCTCTCTTATGCAAACCAGGAGTTTCAACTTGAGTACATTCAGGCTCAAGAGTAAGAAAAAGTTGGAGTTTGGGGACAGCTCTGAAAATCTTGATGCAGCAACTCTGAGACTCAAAGAGAAAGCTGAAAGTGACATAAGATTGTGGAAGTCATTGGTCCACATGGTCAATGACAAGAGATAAAAAAGGAAGCATGACAAGGGTGTAGTAATAAAAGAAAGGAAGCAAGAGACCACTCCTAGCAAAATCAAGAAAAGGATTGGGCAAGCCAAAATGAAGAAAACTGGGAAAGGAAAGAAGCTTTCCAAAGGAAAGAAGGCAAAAGAAGTGGTTGAGCAAGTAGCTGAGCAAGAAAGTGCTCAAGTGACTGATAAAGGAAAGCAGATTGCTGAGGAACAACAAGCTGAAAGTGAAGAAACCTAATCTGATCCTATTTTCAAAGCTATTGATGAGTATGCTGGTGAAGAGGAAGTTAGTCATGATAGTGAGTATGAAGAAAATCTAAGAAGAGCTGTTGCTGAGTCTCTGGTTGATGCAAGGCATAGAACAGCTAAGACTGGACAATCTTCTGGGACAGCTATGGATGCCTCTGCTCTGACAGCTAAGGTTCCTTTGCCTACTGAAATCTCAACTGAGGTAACTCTTATCCCCTCTCCTTCTCTCAATACATTCTCTAGGAAGAGAAAAATTGACAAAGATGCTCCTCTATACAAAAAGTTGAAACCCAATACACCTCAACCCTCTACATCTAAAGACCAATCCAGCTCTCCTCATGAATCCATAGCTCAAGGTATTCTCAACCTAAATTCTTCCAACATAAGCCCAAATGAGCCTAGTGTTGAAAAAGAAAGGGGGAATAGCCCTGACTCTGAAAAAGATGAGCCTCAGTTAAGGGGGAACAACAGTCCTCAATCCCCTATTCTGACAGCTATGCTTTCCCCTGATCAATCCTCACCCATCTCAAGTCCCTCTGATCCATCTCCTTTTCCTGAAAATATCATTAAAGCCTCTGAAAAATTATCATTGGAAGGAAGACCTGATTTGCTTCCTGCTGTTATAGAATACTTAAGAACCCTGTTAAATGAGGAAGATATGCTAAAAGCCCTAGACCTGATCAAAACTAGAGATAGAGCCAAGAAAGCTAGCATGCCTGAAAGTGAAACTCAACCCAAACCTGTTGAACCTGTTCAAACCCAAGAAATACCTGAACCTACCACTGATTCTGAAACCCTTCCAGCCTGTGAACCTTGAATTTTGGATTGTGATATTGATTTCTCCTTCCCCTCCATCATGGCTGCCCATCAAAGATTGAAGGGAATTACTCACTTCCCTGAGATTGCCAATCCGAACATCATCCCCAATCCTTGGCTGTTGAGCAAAAATGCAATTATGATTCATGCCAGAAATAGATGTGGGCTCATTATGTTTGGCCATGAGGAATGGAAAAGGTATAGAGCAGCTCTCCCCAACTCTTTCTTTCACAATGCCCCCAGATTGCCAAACTTCATGGACATTGCAACCATCATTGACTGGGAAATGATGTTCTCCCAACTTCTGTCATCCAACATCAATTAATGCATTTATACGCCCATGCTCTCTGCATTGAACTAACCAAAGAGATGTACTGGAGAATCTGCCTCAATAAAGCCAAAATCATGGCTGTCATTGCAAAGCCAAACCTGACAGCTATGTTTCCCCTACCTCTTCAGTACCTCCTTCTTTCATCCCAGTAAACACCAGATCTCTCCAAGCTAAACATCCTCCAACCTTCAACCCCTCAACATATGTGCCTCCATACCATGTGACCATCTCAAATATGCAGAGATTCACAAGGTCCATGATAACCAAAATGAGACACATTTTGGAAGTCTCAGCTGGATCCAAATCTGATAGGAAGGCATCTAAAGAAAAAGATATTGAGTCCGATGAGGAAGCTGTCAACCTGGGAAAGAGAGCATCTGGTGCTGCTCCCAATGTGATTATGTCCAGTGATGATGAAGATGATGCTCCAGTGAAGCATGTGCATCAGTTTCCAACCTCTACTATTCTCACTGTCACCACAGATCCACCTCTCCATCCATCTCAACAAACCATCTCTCTGCAGTCAAACCCTTTCTTTTCTAACCTATTTGCAGGAACCAGAGGCCAAATCTCAAGAGCAAAGAATGCTCCCTAATGGGGTAATTTGAGATTAAGAGATGATGAAGAACCTCTACCCAAAGCTGTTCTCAAAGAAAGACAAGATCAAACCTTCACCTATGATGATGAGATGAGCTGGAAATGGAACAATGAAATGTATTTCAGAGGTGTTGATGAGAAGATGAGAAAGGTGCTGCTAGCTGAAAGAGAAGAAATCCTTGCAGCAAGAAGAGAAAGAGATGAATTTTCTGATTAGAAATTTTTTTGTCCTTTTTATGGATAAGTCTTTTAAACCCTGCCTTTAATTTCCTGCTTTAAACAATTTCTATTTTGGATAATTTGTTAGTTTTAAAAGCTCTTGTGGTTGAATCAAGAAGATTAATTTTATCTTCATTGGTATATTCAATTCATGAGTATCTTGCAGGTTATATCTTTTATTAGATATATTACTTTGCCAAAAAGGGGGAAATTGTTAGGACCTAACTATGTAAACCACATAGTTATACAGGGTTTTGACAAAGAAACATATCCTATCCAATGTTATCTGACAGCCAAGATAACTCATGAACATTGGACAGCCATGACTCATCTGCATATCTCATATATCAACTGGAAAGCAATGATGTAATGATCAAACACCAAGATAAATCATATAAATCAATGTATTTATTTACAAGAGGATCATTACATAATCATCAACACAACTCCTTGTCTCCTAAACATGCAAACTCAAAGAACAAAGCCTGACAGCTAAGGTTCTCAACAGCAGAGGTCTCATCCCTCTGACAGCTATGATCTTCAATATCAGTAGCAGTGAAGTATTTCTGTGATGATCAAGAAGTGCCTTGCCAAACAGATGTTGCCAGCTCATCTCCATGAAGATCACATAAAATGGTTGCAGATTACAGCCTGTTATTATCCAGTCATCAAGGCTCTAAATGCAAACACTATTTCACCCACTTGCATTTACTCCCTTGTCTCCTCCAACAGCTATATTCAATCCTATAAAAGGAAACCCTCAAGACTGAAGACAATGCCCTTCAACACAGAACATTTACAACCTCACCTTCAACCTTTCCACATCTGCAAATCCTGCAACCAACAATCAAACAACTGTGAGACACTTGTAACTGTAATTCAGGTGTATAAACTAATTTGTAAACCACTTAAGACTGACTTTAAGTGGGAAGTGTAATTTGCTTCGTAACAATCAAATCCCTAATTGAGTGTACTAATTAGGAAGAGGAGGTTCAGGAAACTTGCCTAACCAATCCTTTGTAAATCTTAAAGGGAACTAGATTTAAGTGGATTGATCTCACTTGTTAAGGTTGACAGTGAGGGTGGACGTAGGAGGAGTGAACTCTGAACCCCCTTAAAATTCTTGTGTTCAATTGGTATTATCACACAACACACACACACATCCACACACACATACACTATTCACTTGTCTTTACATTATTTCAACACTATTTATTCCGCTGCACATTACACTCTTGTCTTTTAGATCAGTTAGTATCTGACAGCTAAGATTTCACCTCAGCTGTCCAAGCTTAACTGCCTAACCTTTTAACTGATCAAAGCAAACAGGACCTTTCAATAATAAAAACGAAAATTTATAAAATAAAAGTTAAAATTAAAATCAAAATCAAAATCAAAATCAAAATCAAAATCAAAATCAAAATCAAAATCAAAATCAAAATCAAAATCAAAATCAAAATCAAAATCAAAATCAAAATCAAAATCAAAATCAAAATCAAATCAAAATCAACATCAAAATAATAAACACAAACATAAATACAAAAAACAAATCCTAATCAAAATAAGCCAAAAGAGATTATAAAGAAGTCACTCACAAATACGAAAAAGGAGTTTGTGAATCTACTATATATAATAGCAAAAGTTTTTCAAGCTCCTAGAAAACTCCAAGTGGCACAATTTCATTGGCCAATCTTTCCATCATCCACCAATTACAATCATCCATTTGAATTTAAATTAGTAACTTTTAAAATTTATAGGGGTTGATTTTATACAATAAATTAGTTAAAAATGAAAATGGATTGAAGCACAAATAATTGTCTTACAAAAAGAGCAAAAGCAAAATGAAAAAAAACTTTAATAATTAAGAAAGAAAAAAATCTAATGCACAAAAGAAAATCAATATCAATATAAAAACATACGAAAAAATAAAATGCAAATAAAAAACAAAAATTAAAATTCTAATAATTAAAAAGTGAAAGAAACATTCACAAACATAAAAGAAATAGAAAAAAGCAAGAAATAAAATCAAAATAAAGACGAAAATTTATAAAAGAAAAGTTAAAATTAAAATCAAAATCAAAATCAAAATCAAAATAATAAACACAAACATAAATATAAAAAATAAATCCTAATCAAAATAAGCCAAAAGAGATATAAAGAAGTCACTCACAAATCCGAAAAAAAAGGAGTTTGTAAATCTACTATATATAATAGCAAAAGTTTTTCATGCTCCTAGAAAACTCCAAGTGGCACAATATCATTGGTCAATCTTTCCATCATCCACCAATCACAATCGTCCATTTGAAATTCAATTAGTAACTTTAAAAATTTATAGGGGTTGATTTTATACAATAAATTAGTTAAAAATGAAAATGAATTGAAGCACAAATAATTGTCTTACAAAAAGAGGAAAAGCAAAATGAAAAAAAACTTTAATAATTAAGAAAGAAAAAAATCTATTGCACAAAAGAAAATCAATATCAATATAAAAACATACGAAAAAATAAAATGCAAATAAAATACGAAAATTAAAATTCTAATAAATAAAAAGTGAAAGAAACATTCACAAACATAAAAGAAATAGAAAAAAAAACAAGAAATAAAATCAAAATAAAGACAAAAATTTTAAAAATAAAAGTTAAAATTAAAATTAAAATCAAAATCAAAATTATAAACACAAACATAAATATAAAAAATAAATCCTAATCAAAATAAGTCAAAAGAGATTATAAAGAAGTCACTCACAAATCCGAAAAAAAAGAGTTTGTGAATCTACTATATATAATAGCAAAAGTTTTTCTAGCTCCTAGAAAACTCCAAGTGGCACAATATCATTGGTCTATCTTTCCATCGTCCCCCAATCACAATCTTCCATTTGAAATTCAATTAGTAACTTTTAAAATTTATAGGGGTTGATTTCATACAATAAATTAGTTAAAAATGAAAATGGATTGAAGCACAAATAATTGTCTTACAAAAAGAGCAAAAGCAAAATGAAAAAAACTTTAATAATTAAGAAAGAAAAAAATCTAATGCACAAAAGAAAATCAATATCAATATAAAAATATACGAAAAAATAAAATGCAAATAAAAAACGAAAATTAAAATTGTAATAATTAAAAAGTGAAAGAGACATTCACAAACATACAAGAAATAGAAAAAAGCAAGAAATAAAATCAAAATAAGGACGAACATTTATAAAATAAAAGTTAAAATTAAAATTAAAATCAAAATCAAAATAATAAACACAAACATAAATCTAAAAAACAAATCATAATCAAAATAAGCCAAAATAGATTATAAAGAAGTCACTCACAAATCCGAAAAAAAGGAGTTTGTGAATCTACTATATATAATAGCAAAAAATTTTCAAGCTCTTAGAAAAGTCCAAGTGGCACAATATCATTGGCCAATCTTTTCATCATCCATAAATCACAATCATTCATTTGAAATTCAATTAGTAACTTTTAAAATTATAGGGGTTGATTTTATACAATAAATTAGTTAAAAAAGAAAATGGATTAAAGCACATTTTTTTTATTTTACTATAAAAATATTAATTAAATGTTCGATTAATGCTAACTACTATGTTAATTTAATTAATTTCACTATGCCCCGTTGAGTATCGACGAGGCATACTGTTAATTTTTACTGTTCCTTTTGCTGATTTGTGAACATTGTTTTGTTATGTATAATACTACCTCCTTCCTAAAATGAATGTCCAAAAAAATTCAATTAGAAAGTGGCATGATAGAACTAATTTTTGAACTTTAAAGCGTAGCTCACCTAACTCACCCAACTATGCCTATTTTCAGTTAGATATGTGAATAAGAAAATTATACTTTTTTTTTTTATCTAACATTAGAATTGTATGATTTTGTTATCGTTATTGTTTCGTTAGTATTCTGGTCAATGGTATAAATTACTAATTTTCTGTATTCCTGAGTTTATCATATAAAAAATATTTGTTTGTTTTTAATATATATATAGGTAAACAAATCAATTTTTGTTAGTATATACTCCCTCCGTCCCATAGAACATTACACGTTTACTATTGAGAACGGAAAATAAGGAATAATGTTATTAAAGTAGGTGTTGTGAGTGGGAGGAGAGAATGAGTGGAGAGAATAGTAAATTATAATGGTGTTGTGAGTATTAAAATAATGTAGGAGAGAGAATGAGTGGAGAGAATAGTGATTTAAGGTTTCCTTTTTAGGAAAGTGGGACTTTAAAGAGGGACGCCCAAAATAGCAAAAGGGGTAATGTTCTATGGGACGGAGGGAGTATTATAAATTTATAAAATTAATTATTTGACATAAAATATACTGTTATTTTAATATATATATATATATATATATATATATATATATATATATATATATATGTAAGCACGTTGTCGAGGTGGTAATATTGTCCGGAAAGAATGTTGGTAAGAAGGTGTTGATACCGAGGATGATTATGCCACCTTCTGATACAACAAAATTCCCGGTTAGGTTTCAACGGAGACAATTCCCACTGACAGTTTCTTTTGCAATGACGATAAATAAAAGTCAGGGTCAGTCGCTCGCTCATGTTGGCCTTTTTCTTCCAAGACTTGTATTTAGTCATGGACAATTAAATGTTGCTTTTTCTAGAGTAACTACAAGGAAATGACTTAAAGTGCTTATATGTAATAGTCATGAACAGTCAGATGACACGACTACAAATTTTGTGTACAAAGAAGTTTTCGACAAGTTGTAATATATTACATAAAATTATCTCATTAATTTTTTAAATTATATTTACATTTAACTTTTACCATGATGTTTTATCCACCGTCGGGGACCGACGGGTTACCCACCAGTATGAATAATCAAAAAGTGAATTCCTTTAATTTGCCAAAACCAAATTTTAGACAAAACAATTAAAATGAAATCAAACATTGAAGGTTACCCTTCAGCAATAAAGTTGATTACTTCTTCTGTCAAGAACACGCTATTCGGAAAAACAACAACGTTAACTGTTCCATGGCTACGACGGATCACAAACTTAACAAAGGATTTCAGAAAATCTAGCTCCCGAAAATCGGTTGGAAGAGACAAATCAGCAGGCAGGATAAGAGATTTCCAGCACTGAGGACTCAGGGTGGCTTTATGCCAGGACTTGCAGACATACGGAACCCAATCGATAAGGGACTTCAATCCAACTCTTGCAAATATATCCACCAAACAATCAACGGGTAGGTCTTCCCATTTCCGAACATCCATCTGTTTTACATAAGATTCTCACAATAACAACAAACAATATTAAACTATATATATATATATATATAAATATACTAGTAAAAGCCCGTGTCCAAGGACACGTGTTTTTTTTTTTTTTTAAAGGGCAAAATGGGAAAGGGACAACTTAGTGAGGGCAAAATGAGAATTTTAACTTATGAAACTGTTCATTATACTGTTCACGGAAGGGTTGCCATTTATACTATATATATATATATATATATATATATATATATATATATATATAGAACGTGAAAAAAACCTTTAGGAAAATAGAACGTGAAAAAAACGTGATAACAAGGCCGATATTTTAATTATTTTTAATTATTTTTATTGTATCTTTAATTACAGGTAAATAGAACGTGAAAAAAACCTTTTTCATGGACTCACTTCAACGGTTGAAAGACCAAGACAAGATCAAGATAACAAGGCCGATATTTTAGGAAAGTTTGTTAGGGTTTTGTTATCTTCAGTTATTTTTTTTTTCTATTTAAAGGACTAAATGGCCGGAACACTAACACACACAGATCACGCATACATTCTTGTAATCCGCCGTAGCTCCAATATTTGTAACTCATAAAAAGATCAATACTACCGTTTGGGACGAAGGTGACCATAAACACCTTTCGAAGTTTTGTGCCGGCGAGATAGTTATCTCAAGGGCTTTCCTCATTACATAATCGAGTCATCTTATATTCATTGTTACACCGATTATACTCCATTTCACCTTCCTCAAACTTGTTTCGATTTATATTACATTTGATTGTTTTTTACCAAAACAATATCTATTGAAGAAACGATTGTTGCACATCCACGATGGATTAGTTACAACCATCACTACCGAGTGTTTTTTCGAGATGGTGTGAGACGGCCATGGATGCTTCTTCACGGCACGAGATGTGCGCGACAAACGTGTTGAGGTAAAGACCATGAACTTGAAAGACGGCCAAAGATGTTTCATCGCGGCACAGGTTGTGCAGGACAAACGGGTTGATACAAGGCAAAATTGAACCGACGCTGCCAAAAGGTGCAATATGTCGGCGATGAAAAACAGAGCGGGAGAAGCCCATGAAAGTTTTTTCGCTGCACAGGATGTGCGCGACAAACGCGTTGAGGCAAGGGACCTGTTTATGTCGATAAGAAATTGAGATCGACGTTGCACGAAGAGCAACATGTCGGAAATACAAACAAAATTTGGCGTTGCACAAAATGCAGCATGTCAAAAAAATAAAATTACTTAGAGATGCTTGGGGTGGCCGAAGAAAACTACCAACATCAGAGTCAGCCTTCTTGCTGCACCAATGAAAGTCTTGTTGCCGGAAGAGAAGTCAGCACACACGAAGGAATACTAATGGTCACATTGCAAAATTGGTCGGCCATTCACATAGAGTTTCAAGTTTCAACTTATTTTGTGAGCCGCGGCATGGGCATGGTTTGGGTATTTAAAAAAAACATTTTTTTTACGTTTTAATTTATTTTTGGCAAGTTGGGTATCTATGACGTAGATGCTCCAACTTGAGGAGGGGGAGTTGAGATATTGTGAAGATATCACAATATATTCACATTATATTTGTATATATCTTTCCTCCTAGTTGATATAGCTTAATTAGTTAGTTAGAAAAGATATAGTGGAATATTATTGTAATTACTTAGATTTAGGATTTGACTTGTTTTATAAGTCTAGGGTTTGTGTATAAATATAGGACTTATGTTATTATAATTTCTAGAGACGAATAACATAAAATATTATACTCTCTCCACAAATTCTAACATTTATAAGTCTAGGGTTTGTGTATAAACATATGACTCATGTCATTACAATTTCTTGAGAATAACATGAAATATTATACTCTCTCCACAAATTCTAATATGATAACAGAGCGCAAGTTCTCGGTTCAATTCCGCCCGCTTGCAATATAACCCGTATTTATATGTGCAAAAAATTGCAATATGTTGGCATGCCTGAATTTGACATGTTTAAAATTTGGCATGCCAGATAAAGTGTCATATATGTTTGTGATCTCTCCACGTGTGCAACCAGGTCGCACGTGAGGGGAGTGTGAAAACTTGATATACATTGTTAAGTCACGATTTAACAGATTATGCTTTTAGATCAAATGGTAACTCTAACAAGTATCTTTAATTTGCAAACAAAAATATAGAGTTGATTATACAAAAATGGCGGAAGCTAAATTGTTAGGATCAAAAGGGAGTAATATTGGGCGGGCTATAAAGGTCTACAAAGATCCCCACCACTCAAGGCACCCTAATTTGGAACGGATCATTATTTTTTAAATGATACATTATTATTTTTGTCTCAAAATGAATACTTAAAATCACACTTACAAATATAAAAAAAATTGGATAATCATTTTAAGACGAAAGGAATAATATTATATTTAGGAAATAGAATTTCAATCAAAATTAAGTCAAATTCTTTCAAAAAAAAACTAGTTTTTTCGTAACATAAGAAAAAAACTAGTTTTAAAGCACTAAGTCTAACTAATAAGAGTGATGAAAGGTTCTGAAAACTAGTTTTTTAATAACATTTTGAAAAAAAACTAATTTTTCACAAGAGTTACTCCCAAATAAATAGCTTTAATACTATAATTTGAATCTTAAAAGCTTGAGAATTGTTTGTAGGTTTTCAGATTTATTATTTCATTTATAAGAAATAAATATTAAATTGTATTTTATTTTCTGAAAATATTTTTAGGGCATAGTTTCAAATTTTAAACAAGACACTAAATTAATATTAGGACTAGCCCGAGTAGTAATATGAGGTTAAGGATGACATAAGTTATTTTTAGAAAGAAATCGAGATGGAGATGTAGATGTATATCTATAGAAGAGAATACCATATTTTGTATTTCTTAATTCATTTCTTGCAACTTACATGGCAATGCTATTTATACATTGAGATAAAAAAAAAATCTATAATGATAATACATGTGATGCGATCGTATAAAATAGATTGGGCCCGAATACTAGGAAGTCAGGCCCAATAGCTAGTTGTGGGCCAAGCCAACTGGACCTGGGCCGCCCAAGAAAATTATCCCGGAGGAGCGACATTTAAGGAGTAGGCTCCATGGGCCCTAATGAAGCAATGATGAGAAGGCGTGTGATAGTATGGCTGCGCATGCAACAAGGTCCTGCGAGAACCCCCGTAGCAAGGGTGAGGTGCGTTATGATTGTGTGTACATGGGGGTCTGTTTCCCGCAAGGGCACCCAGCTGAGGGCGAAATTTAGAGTGTCGCCCTCCTTCCTAGGGATGTCGCTTATGCGGCATGGATGCCTGAGTGTTTCCGCCACTTGTTTCCAGTTGGCGCCTGACCCCTTAACCCTAGCTACTTGTGATGTGTGATTGTTGTGACAAGGTGAATAGTGAAATCCCACTAACTTAAGGTTGGTTGAGACCCCCTTTTTGATGATTGACAAGTGTCCCCCCCATGTGCAAGGCACATGGGGGGCTTGAGAGTATATAAAGAGGAATAGTGTCATTTGCATGGTAAGCTCTCTCTCTCCCTCTACTCTCTCTCTAGGTTTTCCATTGATATCACCATCACCTTGACCATCTAACCTCATTCTCACGCCGGAGGGGGTTCGCTGGAGTCAACCCCGGCCTAGTTGACGTGCTTTCTTGTGTGTAGGCAACCCATCTTGCCAGGAGGAAGCCGGTGTATCCCAAACCTTTCAGTTCCTGTGCAACCAAAATTTCTCATGGTAGCATCAGTTGGTTCCGTTGCCGGGATCTGAATTTCTTTCCTTGCTTGAGTTTATTAGCGGTTGGTGGTGGTTCTAGTGGCTCGGTTGAGGTTGTTGTAGGTGGTGGAGTGTTGTTCGTGAGGTTGACGTCACTATTGAAGTTCCCCAGAAATTGTGTTCAAGGTTGTTGTTAGCGTTGTTTCGGCTTGTTCTGGCTGAAATTTGTTTGTGAACCCAGAAAGTGATCAGAATGGTGCAAGAAAAAGGTACTCAGACTAAAGGTGCCCTGATTCCGGTGACGGAAACTCCAAATGCGAAGGATGCCCGCAGGGCGAGATCTGGGACTGCGCGGGAAGGCAAGGTTCATACTTCCGAGACAGATTCGGCAATCAGGTTGGCGAGGGGGCAGGGAGAGCAGGAGAGAACGAGAAGGGGAAAAACCCTGGCCAGCGAGCATGATCCTGCTCCTTCAAAAATTGATAACGCAAGAGCAGTAGCCGAACAGTTGCGGAAAGAAAATGCATTAATGATGAAGTTTCTCGCCAATAATGATAGATTGAGAAAAATGGGCCAGCCGCCCACTGAAATCCCGCCAGAAGTGTCGGTTGAAGTTGATGGAAGAGAGAAAGGAGGGCGGATTGCTAGTCAGAGTGCGTCAAGAAGGGGTGATAGGCATACGAAGGAGATGCCGTCGCCTAAGGACGCGGGAAGAGAGCGTAATCGGCGAGATGTTAACAAAGAGAGATCTGAGGTAGCAGGGAGCAAAAGGAAACACTCAGATCATGTAGAAAGGAGAATCTATCACAAATCAGGGGACTCGCGGGATGATTCTTACTACTACGGATATGAAAGTGACGAAGGGTCTACTGTCGACAGAGATTATGTGCCAAGTCGCTCAAGGTATTCTGATGATGGGACGTACGTCCGGGAAAGGTCGCAAAGATCAAGGCATTCTGACAGAGCTCGCTGAGATGAATTGACGGAGCGAGATAGAGATCGTAGGCGGCGAGAAAGGATGGATAGAGAAAAAGCAGAAAAGGCCGCGGAAGCCGAGAAGGTTGTAGAGGCGGTTAAAGTTGCAGAGGCTTTGAAAGCCGTCGAGTTGGCTAAAGCCGCAGAGCTAGAGAAGGCCAAGAAAAATGAAGATGATAAATGGAAATCTGAGATGGCCGAAATGGCAAAGAAATTTAAAGAGTTAGAGGCAGGAACCAAGCCCGCGGAGGTAAAAGGCTCCTACCTGGTCCCATTTGCGAGGAATATTCAGATTATCGCCCCCGATCCTTCTTTCCGCATGCCTAATTTGCCGAGTTATTCTGGGGTTTCGAGGGCGAACACTCGCATAGGAGGATTTGAGGTGACATTGTCGCTATTGACTGACAATGAGGCCATAATCTGCAAGGCGTTTGCGAGCACTCTTGCTGATCACGCGTTGGAATGGTTTTTGGCTCAGCCGACGGAATCAGTGCTTGAATATCAGGATCTTAAGGACAAGTTTCTTGCGAGATTCAGTGGGTCGGGAACCCAGCCCGCTCAAAAAACCGAATTGTGCAGCTTGAAACAGAACGAAGGGGAGAATATTTTGGCTTTTACTGATAGATTTATGGGAATTGCAAACCGGATCGCTGATGTCAGCCAGGGCGAGATCATTATGTTATTTAATTCAGGATTGTTACCTGGGCATTTTAAAGCGGAATTTTGTATGCGTTTACCAAAGACAACTGGCGAGTTGTACGAAAGGGTTAGAGCATACTGCAGCGGTACTAAGGAGGAAATGGTCAAGGTCGCCCTGGCGACAGGGGGCTCTGGTAAGAAGAGTGTAAAAGAAAGGATCGAGGTTGTCAAAGATGATGGTAAGGGTGATAAAGGAGGTCGCAGCGGAAATCTCGCTAGCGGGAGTAAGGGAGGCCGTGATAGAGGTCAGGGCCAGAGGAAGGTCATCAAGTTTAGTAGATTGAACACGACTATGAGCGAGATCTTAAGGAAGGAGAATTTCCCGGAGCCATACCCCATTAGAGAGGACACCTATGCGGAAAGGGATCAAAACAGTTATTGCGATTTTCACAAGGATAAGGGACATACAATAGAGGATTGTTACAATTTAAGGAAGTTGATTCAGTCAAGAATAGACAAAGGCAATTTAAAGCAGTATCTGGAGGGCAGCACAAGGCGAGAAGAGGGGACTCAACGAGAAAGAGCTCAAGATCGAAATGTTGTTGATGTGATTCAGGATCCATTGCCTAGTGTCGCTCAATTGGATAACCAGATCATGATGTTGTCGCACAGTTTTGACATCCCTCCATTCGTCACAAGTGAGGATAGGGTGATTAGTTTTTCGAGAAGTGAGTTGGCGGCGACAAAGGCTCATGGGAACCAACCAGTAATCATCACTATCTGTCCAGGAAACAATGTGGTGCAGCGCGTGATGGTGGGGCAAGTCGGAATGTGCTGTATTATGAAGCCTTTCAGAGGATGAACTATACTGATGCAAATCTTGTGTCTTATAAAGGATATTTAGAGGGATTCACAAATCATTCAGTCAAAGTAAAGGGGACAATCATGCTGGAGGTAGAGATTGGTGAAGGTGAGCTGGCGAGAAGCGAGCAAGTGGAGTTTATGGTTATCGATTTGGTTTCTGCATACAATGCTATAGTTGGAATCCCTTTTCTGTTGTGTTTTGAAATGGTGCTTTCTATCCCGTATCAGAGAGTAAAGTATCCGACTCCTAGAGGTGTGGGATGTCTGAAGAGTGAGGCTATCGCGGTGGCAAGAAAGAAGAAGGAGATGGTAAAAGCCAAGGGGGCTTCTACTAGTTCAATGACGACGAAATCTGATTCCCGCCAGTTAAGGATTAACATGATTGAATGGGTTGGAGTGAAGATGATTGTGAATTGACTGAAAGTATGAAGGAGGGCACGGCAATTGTTGTCGCAAATGCGAGATTTGTGCTTGAGCGAGGAAAGGAGATGATAGTTGCGAGGAAACCTGATTGTGTGAGCCATGAGCGGGATGTCGCAGGCGAATTTGATCTGGGTATGGAAACGGTGGATATGGTGCCAAGCGCGAGCTGTGCCGGGATTTTTCAGTTTGTTCAAGTGAGGGAGCCTAGAATTGAGGAGATAATAATGGAGGAGATGGCGGATGATTCCGACGAAGATTGTGAAATAGTTGAGGTAGAGGATAAAGATGGGCGACCTACGGGCCACACGTTTGGTGACCCAATCAACGTGATTCCGGTCAAGGGCCCAGTTAGTAAAAAGCAAAAAAGAATAGAGGTGGAAACTTTACAAACGCGAGATGAACCCGAGATTCAGGCTGGCGAGGAGCTAGAAGAGGTAGAGATCAATCGGTACTTCCCGTAGCAGCGGGTTAAGATTGGGAAACAGTTATTCAGGGATGAGCGAGAAAGGTTGGTAGAATTCCTGAAAGATAATTTGGATGTGTTCGCTTGGCGGCCAGAGGATATGAGAGGAATTGACGAGAATGTCGCCCTGCACTGCTTGAATGTCGATCCCAACGTTGAGCCGTTCAAGCAAAGAGTTAGGCATTTGTCGCCTGAAAAGGAGAATGCTGTCATGGAGGAAGTAGACAAATTGCTGAAGGCGGGAATCATAGAAGAGATTCAGTATCCCGTTTGGTTGGCATGTCGAGTTATGGTATTGAAGTCGAACAAGAAATGGCGGATGTGCATCGATTTTACCGACTTAAATACCGCCTGTCCAAAGGACTACTACCCGCTACCTAAGATTGACAAGTTGGTTGATTCGATTGCCGGTCACAGGGTCTTCAGTTTTATTGATGCGTATTCGGGGTACCATCAGATCAAAATGTGCGAGAATGACAAGGCAAAGACGGCTTTTCGAACTCCCAAGGGTAATTTCTGTTATAAGATGATGCAGTTTGGTTTAAAGAATGCCGGTGTGACATATCAGCGAATGGTGAATGAGGTCTTCAAGTTGCAGATTGGGCGAAACTTGGAAGCTTACATTGATGATATGGTGATAAAAACAAAAGAGTATGATCATGTGTTGGATCTCGCCGAGACATTCGAAAATCTAAGGAGGAATTCGATGAAGTTAAACCCTAGTAAATGCACATTTGGAGTTACTGCGGGAAAGTTCTTGGGTTTTTTAGTGAACAGACGCGGGATAGAGGCCAATCCCAAAAAGATTCAGGCTCTATTAGACATGTCGCAACCCAAGTCGATCCGCGAGATACAGAGGTTAAATGGGAGGATTATCGCCTTGGGGAGGTTCATCTCCAAGTTGGCCGAGAGGTGTTTGCCGTTTTTCAAAGTGTTAAAGGGGGTGAAGAGTTTTGTGTGGGATAAGGAATGTGATGTCGCTTTTGAGCAAATAAAATTTTATCTGGGCAAGCCGCCTATCTTGTGTAGCCCTGTGGAGGGGGAAGAGTTGTTTGTATACTTGGCGGCTTCAGATTGGGCCGAGGCCGCAGTATTGGTGCGAGAAGATAAGGGGGGTCAGAGGCTGATTTACTATGTTTCGAAGGCATTGAGCGAGTTCGAGTCAAGATACTTCAACGCTGAAAAGCTGGCATACACTTTAGTGGTGGCTGCGCGGAAGCTGAGAGCTTATTTTGTCGCTCACACTATTGTGGTATTGAGTGACGCTCACTTGAGGAAGATTTTGCAACGACCGGATGCCGCTGGCAGATTGTTAAGATGGTCCATTGAACTAACTGAATTCGATTTGAATTATGAATCTCGCCGGGCGATTAAGGCGCAGGCTTTGGCAGATTTCATTGTGGAAACATCTTTCACTAGATCGCAGGAGGAGTTGATGGAAAACGCGGTGAAGAAGAAAGTAAACAGGGAAGTCGGGCACAGTTTGTTGATGGAAAGGGAAAGGCCGCCTTATTGCTGGGTCTTGTATGTTGATGGCTCATCTTCGAAGGATAAGGGTGGTGCGGGAATCACTCTGACCTCGCTTGATGGGGAAATTAAGTATGAAAAGGCACTAAGGTTTAAGTTCAATGTTTCGAATAACCAAGCAGAGTATGAGGCATTGATTGTCGGGATTGAATTAGCACGAGATATTGGATTGACCAAGGTGGTGATCCATTCTGATTCCCAGTTGATTGTTAATCAGGTGAGAGGCGATTATGGAGTCTTGAGTTCTGTTTTGGTGAAGTATTGCAATTTGGCGAGGAATATTTTGAAGGAATTTAAATTCTGGGAGTTGGTTCAGATTGACCGGGCTGATAACTCGCGGGCAGATGAGTTGAGTAGGTCGGCGGGATCTGATGGGCAAGGTTCAGCTAGCGAGCCGCTATTGGAATATGTAGAAATTCCGGTAATCGATAGGCCGCAGGTTTCAGAGATTGTCGATGCCGAGAAGAGTTGGGTCACAGAGATGAAGGAATTCTTGCTTACCGGAGAGTTGCCGCCTGACGAGTAGAAAGCAAAGTTGATTAAGGCGACATCGCCAAGGTTTACGGTGAAGGATGAAGTGGTATATAGGAGATCCTTCTCGAAGCCACTGATGAGGTGTGTTGAGCCAAGTATGGTGCAGAGAGTATTATTTGAAATTCATGAGGGTATATGTGGAGGCCACCCTGGTGCGAGAACACTAGCTGATAAAGTATTGTTTCATGGATACTATTGGACTAGTTTGAGGAAAGATGCCGAGGTATATGTGAAAAAGTGCGAGAAGTGTCAGCGATTTGGCAATATTCCTCGACAACCAGCCACAGAGCAAGCGCCTATTGTGCCGACTTGGCCGTTCGACATGTGGGGAATCGATTTGATAGGGCCTTTTCCGAAAGCCAAGGGTGGCTGCCAGCACGTGGTTGTCGCTGTAGATTACTTCACAAAATGGACAGAGGCAAAAGCTTTAGCGACAATCAGTGAGGATCAGGTGATAAAGTTTGTGGAAGAGAATATCTGGTGTAGATATGGGGTTCCAAGAGCTATTATTTCAGATCATGGCACTCAATTTGGGAAAAAGTTTTCGGCTGAATGTGCAAGAGTAAATGTTAAGCATTGGATGTCGGCAGTGTACAGGCCGCAGTGTAATGGTCAGGCGGAGGCGGCAAACAAACAGATCATTGCCACTTTGCGGAAAAATTTGGAAGGAAGAGGTGGAGCTTGGCTCAAGGAGCTACCTATAGCCCTGTGGTATGTACGAACAACTGTGAAAGGTTCAACGGGGGAAACCGCATTTGCCCTCACTTATGGATCGGAGGCCATGGCGCCTGCCGAGATGGCATTGCCGACCTATAGAGTGGCATATTATGATGAGGCGAGAAACGGACAAAGGCGGTGCAATGATTTAGATTTGATTGATGAAAAGAGAATGTATGCGAGAATGAAGATGATCAATTACAAGCAGAGGATGAAGGCCCAGCATGATAAGCGAGTTAATAAAAGATCTTTTAATGTCATAGATTGGGTCTTGAGGAGTGCGGAGGTGACTGGAGCCAAGCCAGGGTTCACCAAATTGAGCGAGAAGTGGGAAGGTCCTTTCTAAGTGTCAAGCGTCGTGCGGGAAGGGACGTATAAGTTGCGAAAACAGGATGGTGAAGAGCTGAAGAACGCTTGGAGCGTCGACCACCTCAAGCGATTCTATCAATGAAGCCGCAGCAACCTTGTTTTGTTTCCTTTAGATTATTTGCCGTAGATCACAAAAGTTGTATAACTTTTTCTTATTATCCTTTTGATTGTCACTGACAAGGAGAAGTTATGTAAAATTTGTCGATCTGATGGCATGTAAATTTGTATATAGAATGAAAGTAATGGCGGGAGGTACTTTCATCACGATTGTCGTGGAGATAGTAATTTGTAAAACTCTGATGATTTTCTTCTTTGTTGATGGTTGTATAAGCCAGAGCGAGAAGAGGTTGCCGCTAAAGCTTAAAGATGAAGGGCTAAAGCTTGAAGATGGTGGCCAAGAGGGATGCCGCTAAAGCTTGAAGATGGTGGCCAAGAAGGATGCCGCTAAAGCTTGAAGATGGTGGCCAAGAAGGATGCCGCTAAAGCTTGAAGATGGTGGCCAAGAAGGATGCCGCTAAAGCTTGAAGATGGTGGCCAAGAAGGATGCCGCTAAAGCTTGAAGATGGTGGCCAAGAGGGATGCCGCAAAAGCTTGAAGATAAGTCCCGAAAGCTGCGAGAAAGGGGAGGCCACCTGGGGACAACGAGGCTCAGGAGTCGAACCTTGCGACTTGGAGATAACGGTTTCAAGTCGCGGTGCCTGGAGATAGTGGTTTCAGGCACCTAGAAAAGTCCCGGCTTTTTAACGGGCGAGAAAGGGGAGGCCACCTGGGGACAACGAGGCTCAGGAGTCGAACCTTGCAACTTGGAGATAACGGTTTCAAGTCGCGGTGCCTGGAGATAGTGGTTTCAGGCACCTAGAAAAGTTCTGGCTTTTTAACGGGTGAGAAAGGGGAGGCCACCTGGGGACAACGAGGCTCAGGAGTCGAACCTTGCGACTTGGAGATAATGGTTTCAAGTCGCGGTGCCTGGAGATAGTGGTTTCAGGCACCTAGAAAAGTCCCGGCTTTTTAACGGGCGAGAAAGGGGAGGCCACCTGGGGACAACGAGGCTCAGGAGTCGAACCTTGCGACTTGGAGATAACGGTTTCAAGTCGCGGTGCCTGGAGATAGTGGTTTCAGGCACCTAGAAAAGTCCCGGCTTTTTAACGGGCGAGAAAGGGGAGGCCACCTGGGGACAACGAGGCTCAGGAGTCGAACCTTGCGACTTAGAGATAATGGTTTCAAGTCGCGGTGCCTGGAGATAGTGGTTTCAGGCACCTAGAAAAGTCCCGGCTTTTTAACGGGCGAGAAAGGGGAGGCCACCTGGGGACAACGAGGCTCAGGAGTCGAACCTTGCGACTTGGAGATAACGATTTCAAGTCGCGGTGCCTGGAGATAGTGGTTTCAGGCACCTAGAAAAGTCCCGGCTTTTTAACGGGCGAGAAAGGGGAGGCCACCTGGGGACAACGAGGCTCAGGAGTCGAACCTTGCGACTTGGAGATAACGGTTTCAAGTCGTGGTGCCTGGAGATAGTGGTTTCAGGCACCAAGAAAAGTCCCAAATTTTTAACGGGCGAGAAAGGGGAGGCCACCTGGGGACAACGAGGCTCAGGAGCCAAACCTTGCGGCTTGGAGATAACGGTTTCAAGTCGCGGTGTCCTGGAGATAACAGCTCCAGGCACCTAGAAAAGTCCCAAAGTTTCTATGGGCGAGAAAGGGGCGGCGACTTGGAGATAACGGTTTCAAGTCACCAAACCTTGCGGCTGGGAGATAACGGTTTCAAGTCGCCATTTGGAGGAACCCGAAAAAGAAGGGTGATTGTTGCAAAATAGAAAATTATTCACAGTGTATATCGCCTATGATTCTAGCAATGGAGTAAGGCTGCCTAAAGACAAGCCTCACTCTTTTGGAGGGAGTAGTATGTATATAGATAAGAGAAAGGGAAGAGAGTCTTCGATGAACTATCGAAGCAAAATTGGCGACATTTCAAAAGTAAATTTAGAACAAGTAACAATGAATAGAGCAATAACAGCAAAGATATAGAGTTGAAGTCGCACCGCGACATTCAAATAATCGAGATAGAAATCAGAGGAACATTTAGAAGGAAAGTTAAAAGTCAAAACAATTCATTAATAGCGACATCTAAATTATAGTAGAACAAATATCAAAACAATTAAGCAAAGTTAGAAAATGCATGTCGCATACTGCGACATTGTGATAAAAACTTAAGCTCGCAAACCGCGAGTTCACAAGCACGTCAAAATATTTATGCCGCAAACCGCGACGTTACGATAAAGTACTAATTCGCAAACCGCGATCCCAAAAGTAATTCAAAATGTTTAAGTCGCAAACCGTGACGACATACCAAAAAACAAATTTCAAGTGTTTTAAGTCGCAAACCGCGACATCCCAAAAAAAAACGAGAATACTAATGTTTAAGAAAGAAGAAAAGTAATTTGTCTGATGCAAACCAAAGCAAATTGTTTTTTAAGAAACCATATTTATCATGGAGCAGATGGTTGAGTCTCGCTGGTGGTGGTCCTGGCGGCACGAAGAGCGGCACGGGCGGCATCCTTGGCGTTCTTGAGAGCTTTGCCTTTCTCGCCAATCAGGTCCACCCACATCGACAAGGCGTCATCATCAATAAGAGCAGGAGGGTTCCAGACCGGCTTACCCAAGA
The DNA here is from genome assembly GCA_022495995.1 of Adenophora triphylla var. japonica. Taxonomy (NCBI): domain Eukaryota; kingdom Viridiplantae; phylum Streptophyta; class Magnoliopsida; order Asterales; family Campanulaceae; genus Adenophora; species Adenophora triphylla. Next base: position 144,057 of record JAFEMH010005426.1, read on the forward strand.
GCTTGTCTTCTGCAGCCAAGGCATTAAGCTCGCCATCCTCATAGGGAACTATGGAATGGCCGCGGCGACAAAAGTCACTATAAATCTGCTCCGATCCCCACTTAGCGATAAGCTCAGGAGTAATGGCTGGGATTTCCTCAGAACTAGCCGCTGCTGCCCGCATGACATGTAGTAAGGCCTTGTCGTACATGTCCATGGCGTCACTCTTCGCCTTCTCCTTGTTGGCGGCAATCTCCTGGATTAAGTCAGCATTGGTTGTCGCCTGGGCTAGCTTATCCGCCTCTAGGGCTTGGACTTTTTCTTCCAGCGCAAGTTTTAAAGAGGAAATTTCTTTGGCCTTGTTCTCGGCTTCCAAGGCTTTGTCCTCACTAGCCTTGAGTATGGCAGCCGCCTTCAATTTTTCACCCTGGAGTTTCGCCAGCTCTCTTTCCATCTCCCCATACCTAGTCTTATATTTTTCCTTATCAGCCAAAGCTCGCTTGCGAGCTTTATCCATCTTCTCGGATTCACGAGCCGCAATCTTGCACTTGTCTCTAAACCCGCGCAGAGTACTGCTAACTGTAAAGAATTTGAGAAAAAGGTTTAATGCCTTGATGAAGATAGTAAAGTAAAAGTAAAGAATAAGGCGACAACACTTACCCCGCAGATCTGAAGGCCAGCAAAGTTCAGAGAGAGATCAGTGTCTTGTTCAACCACTTCCTTTATCGCTGCCCTGTCGCCTATTCGCTCAAGCATGCCAGCACCAATAAGGCTGTTATGAGGATCGCGGGAATGAATGTTGAAGCCTTCCAACGGGGGAACTGAAGCAATCTCTATGCCTAGATCATAAAAACCATCTCTCTCCGTGGGCATTTCAAACCCCTCCCTAAGCCAGCTCACTAGCTCCGCCTCTCCCTCAGTCGACTCTTCCACGGCCTCTGGCTCCTCCTCAGTGCGCCCCCTTTTGTGGGGGCGGGAATCGGCAGGTTGTGTGGAAGTGGCCGGCGGGGTAGATCCTTCCACTGCAACATCAGTTTCTTTTTCCAAAGTCTCAACTTCCATATCTTCATCTCGCTGCGAAATGGTGGATGATCTCAGTGGGGTTTTGGCTCTGCTAGATTTGCGCGTCTGGCCCGCTGCTCTCTCGGCGGCAACTGCTGCTTTCTCGCGAGCTATGGCTTCAGAGTTGTCCCCCTGATGAGAGATGGGAAGCTCTATCTCAGCAGCCTTGGATAAGTCGGTTTAGCGAGCATTGGTCAACCGCTTTCGGCGACTATAAGATTTGGCAGCAGCAGCAGCACGCCTATCAGAAATGTCCATGAGTCGAAATCCTGAGTTGGAAAGAGACATTTAGTGAAGAGATAAAGGAAAAACAAAGGAAAAGTATAAAGGCGAGATACATACTCAAAACCTCGTACATCGCATTGCAACAATGACCTTTCACTTGGCAAGGTCCACATTCGGCGGCAAAGCAATTCCCAGAATGAAGGTCCCAACCAGGGTATGGATCGAGTGGCTCAATAATTAGGCGAGATTCATTGTCAGGGTAACGATAATTAGGAAGACCAACCTTCCTAAGTAATGAAGGGCGAGATAATATATCTTTCCACGAAAACAATGCCAGCCCTGTGTCGGAGGCATCTTCTAAAACCTTAAAAAATTTGGTTTTCAGCCTACTGTCGCCGGAAACTAGGGCATTGCGGGTTAAAATCTTGGTGTAGATGTCGCCAAGGTCACAAGGGTGGGTCCAGCCTATGCAAGATGTAATCAGCAGCGGGTTAGATTGCCAGTTGTGGACTTTTCTAGGTAGAGGGGTAAGAAGTCTGGGTTGCTTATACTTGACTAAAAGTCGATTCTCAACAACACCCTGCCTCTGGGATACCGAAGTATAACCATCAAATAAATTAACAAATAGGGGAATAGAGGGTTCTTGTTTTAGTGCACTACAAATCACCAAGTAACTCGTGAGGATCCTGATAGCATTAGGGTGAAGGTCGACAATAGCTGCATGGGCATGGATTAAAACGGTGACAAGGAAAGGATCTATGGGAATCCTCAAACCGGCATCTAACTGGGAGGGAAATACTATAATACCATCATCCCTATGCCACATAGAAGCCAGAGACAAGTCCCCAACGTATGGCTCTACATGGTATATATCCGAGTTAATCCCGTACTTAACATGGTAATGAGTTTGCAAATCGGTGTAAGAGGAACTGCTAGAGCCTGCGACCTCAGGGTTGGAAGAACCCTGCGAGATGGGTGGTCGCTCTGAGGTCTCGGCCGCCAGGGTATCCGAGACATCATGATTAGAAGTTGAGTTGGAAGAAGACATGACCTGTGAATAGAAGGGAGGACCAAGTAAATTGGGGGCTATGATAGTGCCAGAAAACTCAGTTTAAGGAAAGATGGATGTCGCAGGCATGAGTGGGGTGTAACGTTGTGTAGAAAGTGTGCATAGGATCAGACTAGTGTGGGAAAAGGGGGGACCTTTGGTTTCTAAGACCTTGAAAGGGGTGACATCCGATTCATGTCGCCTGAACATGAAACGAGGATTCGCAAGTGAGATTCGGGCCCATGCCCTTATCTCTCTTTTATAAAAACTCCCCCCCCCATTTATTGCGCTTCAGCCAAGTTTAACGGGTTTTAGAAAATAATTTTGTGTTGTGCGTGAAACAAAAACTCGTAAAGCGAGAATTCAAGTGAGAATTCAAGCGAAAAGGCATGCGAGAATTCAAAATTAAATGTTAATTACCTGGAAATTTACAGGCAGGAAGGAAGGTTTGAAGAAGTAGCCGGAAAGGGAGCTGGAAAGCTCTGTGCGCCACCTGTTCTTCTTGGAAATGCCTTGAAACGCTCCGGAGTACGCAGAGAAATCGGAAAGATGGTCACCGAAAATTGGGGCGTCTTTGGTCTCTGGGAAATGGAGGATCAAGTGAAGGTGAAGATGTAAAATGGTTTTGAAGGGTTTTTAAGCTCCGAAATGCTAGGAGTGGAAAGTGTGACGATACGGGAAAAATATTCGGCTTTTGCGTTTCTTTGAAAAACCAAATAAAACCGGAAAAAACGGAGTCGCCACGCCATTTTAATTTTGAAGGGCAAAACTTTGAAAAAAGCCCGAGATCAGAGATTTAGGTTCGGAGGTCATGTTACGCGTCGGGAAGGACGTTAGTGTGCACCCGACGCGCCTCGTAAAACGAGTCTTCCAAGCTGAAAATCATTTTGTGTGTGTGTGTGTGTGTGTGTGTTTTGGCCAAAATAAGTTGAAACTGGAAAAAGTAAAAATTGGGATGTCTTTTTAAGACTTTAAACTGATCCCATGATTTTTTGGAGAATTTTTGGTTTGAGATTTGGTACTCAAAAAACCTTTTGAAGTTGAGAAGTCACTTCTGCCAGAAGGAAATGGCAGCAGACACCTGATTTTGAAATGGATTCAAGGGTCCTAAAACTTCATAATCTGGATGAACTCAGAGAATGAAAGTTTCTCTAGACTCCTTGAATAAACTTTGTGTGAAAGAAATTTCCATTTTGGAGAAGATTTGAGGGGTCAAAACCTTCTGGAAACCTCAGATATGAGATCTGGATTCCCAGAAGCTGATGAACTAGCCTCTGAAAGAAAAATTGAAAAGAGGAGTTTTACTCACCCAAAAAATAAGGTAAAAATATGTCTGGAAAGCTCTGGATGTTGGCTACAAAAAGTGTTTTGTAGTCAACACCAAATTCAAGTTCATCTGTGTCCAAAAATTAAGACCATGGACTGAGGTCTGAGAAATTTGCTACTGGACAGCAACTTCTCAAGAAAGAAAATATGATTTTAAGGGGTTTGGCATCCATGCTTGTCGCCATTTCCCTAGGTTTTGGTTAGTGATCACTAGACATTTTAGTGGTGAATCAACTATACCACACCATCCTTGGGGTACATTAGGACTAAGCATTTCATTTGCTTGGGGAGGGGATTTTACCCTTTGAAATCAAGATTTAGTGCTTGAAAATGGTTTTTTAGGGTTTTGAAAGTGCATTTTTGCAAGTAAGCAAGAAAAGCTTTGAAAATAATGTTGATCTTTGTAGAAGATCATCCATGGAGATGGTCTTCCATGGTGATCTTCTTAGATCTAGAGAAAGAAGATGAAAGAACTACATTTTGTAGTTTGAAGATGCATGCATGGATGAGATTTAGGGTTAGGAAGAAGAGGGTTTACCAATCTTCCTTGTGTTCTTGAGTGTTTGGCTTGAGTGTATGAGTGTTTAGGGGTTTAATATGAGAGTGAGTGGAGGAGTATGAGTTGGGAAAGATTGGAGAGAAAAAGGTGACAATTCTTGAGAATTCTCACTGTTTTCTCTCTATATTTCGCCAGAGGTTCATTGCATTTGTGTTCTTCCTTGCTATTTTTGTGACTGGAGGGCTCAATTTATAGCCCTCTGAAATTGACAAAGATGTCCGCGCGGATGGGAATGCTTGGCGTGCCTTTGTTCATTAAATGCGGCTCCGGCTTTGGACAAGGGAATAATCTTTTTCAAAATTCAAATTAGGCGGCCGGTTTATGTTTCCAGCATTGCTATATTTGGTTTTCTTCATTTGTTTTTCTTTTTAAGATTCTTTTTAAGGTTTAACCTTAAATAACAATGCCCATTTTACCCTCACTTTGTTAGAAATGTTAGGATAGTTAGGAATTGTTAGAAATGTTATAACTTTCGTTAATTTTCTAACGAAAATTCTAACAAGCTCAAATTGGAGCACTTACAGTAGCCCCTCGGCGACGGCGCTTTCGAAGGAAGCGGGGTCGTCGATAAGAGTAAGGCTCCATATTTGGCAGGATGATCGAGTGATCGGGTGGCTGAACCTAGCGATAGGCTACCTACGTATCCCGAATGGGAATCAAGCCAGTCGTAGTTCGGGTCTTTGACCCCGGAGATGATGGCGTTTTAGGTGCCTCGAACCTAGTGAGCGAGTTCTACAGTCGGTTACTGGAAAGAAACTCTGCTGGGGATAAGAGATGACCATTTTTGGTCTGATGGCTATCCGCTCTGCTGGGGATAGGAATGACAATTTTCGGTCTCTGCTGGGGATGAGTGCGATTTATCGCTTTCTAGTGATAGCGTCTTAGGTGCCTCAAACCTTGAAGATGGCGTTTTAGGTGCCTCGAACCTTGATGATGATGGCTTTTTAGGCGCCTCGGACCTTAATGATGATGGCTTTTTAGGCGCCTCGGACCTTGATGATGATGGCTTTTTTAGGCGCCTCAGACCTTAATGATGATGGCTTTTTAGGCGCCTCGGTCCTTTGATGATGATGGCTTTTTAGGCGCCTCGGACCTTAATTTGAAATGGCCTTTCGGTGGACTTTGTCTGCTGCCGAAGGAGAGGGTGACCGTTTTGGTCGAAATTTGGACCTAATGATAGGCTACCTACGTATCCCTAGTGGGAATCGAAGCCCTTTCGTAGTTCGAGTACTACTCGAGATTCGTTGGCTTTTGGGATTCCGTTAACTTTCTTGGGGATTTCGTTAGCCTTTCTTTGAGGAAAATCGGACGTATTCGTGCAGGAAATCGGTCTTACGTTTGACTTGCCAGTTGGATGATTTTGATGAAAGATACGGGATCTCGTTATCTTTCTCGGGGCACTCGGTCTTACGTTTGTAGCCGGGGTAATTTTGATGAAAGATATGGGATCTCTTATCTTTCTCGGGGCACTCGGTCTTACGTTTGACTAGGGGTAATTTTGATGAAAGATACGGGATCTCGTTATCTTTCTCGGGTTACTCGGTCTTACGTTTGGCTAGGGGTAATTTTGATGAAAGATACGGGATCTCGTTATCTTTCTCGGGGCACTCGGTCTTACGTTTGGCTATAGGGGGTAATTTTGATGAAAGATACGGGATCTCGTTATCTTTCTCGGGGCACTCGGTCTTACGTTTGGCTAGGGGTAATTTTGATGAAAGATACGGGATCTCGTTATCTTTCTCGGGGCACTCGGTCTTACGTTTGGCTAGGGGTAATTTTGATGAAAGATACGGGATCTCGTTATCTTTCTCGGGGCACTCGGTCTTACGTTTGGCTAGGGGTAATTTTGATGAAAGATACGGGATCTCGTTATCTTTCTCGGGGCACTCGGTCTTACGTTTGGCTATAGGGGTAATTTTGATGAAAGATACGGGATCTCGTTATCTTTCTCGGGGCACTCGGTCTTACGTTTCTTAGGGGTAATTTTGATGAAAGATACGGGATCTCGTTATCTTTCTCGGGGCACTCGGTCTTACGTTTGTGCCGGGGTAATTTTGATGAAAGATACGGGATCTCGTTATCTTTCTCGGGGCACTCGGTCTTACGTTTGGTAGGGGTAATTTTGATGAAAGATACGGGATCTCGTTATCTTTCTCGGGGCACTCGGTCTTACGTTTGGCTGCAGGGGTAATTTTGATGAAAGATACGGGATCTCGATCTTTCTCTGACGTTTGGCTAAGACTTTGGTTAACTTTGGTTAACTTTGTCAAGTTGGGGGAGTGCGGAGTCTGAAATTTTAAAGGGGCAAAAGGGTCATTTTGACCACGACAAACTTATCCGCGCGGAGGGGCACGAAAAGTCGGGGGTATTTAATGGGGCCAACGCCCTTCTTCTTCCTCGGTCCAGATTTTGAAAATTCCGAGCGGGGAGAGAGAGAGATTCCGCCATTTTTGGCTATTTAAGCTTCAAAATTTGTCCGATTTCTTCGATTTTTTTAGCGATGGAACACGGTGCAGGCGCTTTTCAAGGCCAAGGGCGTGGCCCGGTAGCGGAGAGGCGGTGGAGCTCGTCGGATGAGGAGGCATTACAATCTTTCGCAATCGGTTGAGGAGGAGCATTACCCCGATGCTTGGCAACATTGGGCCTCGGATCCGCATCTCCGAACGGTATATTTCGAATCCTCTTGATCCTCTTGTCGATTTCTTGTTTGAAATTTTTGGGTGATTTTTGAATTTTTTTTTTTTTTTTTGAATATTGAATATTGATATTGATGATATGCAATGTTGCAATGAATTTGTGAGTGTCCCAAAAATGTGCATTTTGCTTGGGAAAAAGAATTGGCATTTTTGCCACATTTTTTTTTCAATTCGAAAATTACATGTGAAAATTCGAAGAATTGTGATTTTTTTTTTTTGGAGTTGAATATTGCATGTTCTTGATGATGATGATTTTTTTGAAATTGAATTTTGATATTGATGAATGATGATGCAATGCATGCATTTTGTTTGGAAAGAAAGGGCATTTTGCCAATATGAGATGTATGTATGTTTATTTTTTTGAAAAGTGGGGACGGATTTTCCTCCCGTTGTATGTAAGATGGATGATATGCATGTATGCATTTTTTGAAAATGGGACGGAGTTTTTACTTTCGTAGGAATGCATTTTTTTTTTTTGATGAATGCATTGGGACTTCTTTGAAAATTGTTTTCTTTCATGCGAGAAAAATGGGGCTATGCTCATTGTATCTTTGTTATCTTTGTCGAATTTTTTTTTTTTTAATGCAAATGCAATCTTTTGACATTTTCTCTCTTTTTTTTTTTTTTACGGGCGGAAACCGTTTTGTGACGGAGCAGGTGAGCAAGATGAAGACTCGAGGATCGGTGGAGTACGTGATTGACTTGTGGGATCGGCTTCCGAATGCGGGCCGAGGAGCTTTGCGAGTCAGAGACGGATCGTTGTCGAGACGGGGCTCACAGGAGTTCGTCGAGTGCTTGAGGGGCCGGTCAAGTTCCCTAAGTGCAAGGGCTTGATGTTTGCTCTAGCGCGGCATTGGTGGGACGCGACCCGCACCTTCCACTTCTTACGGGGCGAGGCGGCTGTTACGCCTTCGACTATCTTTGCGATCACGGGCGTCCTTTAATGGACGCGGCATTGAGTGGAGAGATGGCTACGGCGATGCGTCTGCGAGCTCTTCTTGGATTTTCCCTATTCCCAAAAAGGGGATGGGGATGGAGTATGCCGTGGTCTTCGGCAAGATCGTGGAGACCATCGCGAGTTACGAGGCTGGGGAGGATAGGTTTAGCGCCGAGCGGTGCTAGGTCCTTCCTCTGGTTTACCTTTTCGAGCACACTCTTTGGGCATCTTTGAGGGACGGCGGTCTTTGCCTTCTTGAGGTCCTTAGAGGACATGGAGACGGTTGGAGATATTTCTGGGGAGGCGGGAGTGGTGAGCGTACTTCGCTCTTGATAGATACGGCCGGAAGAGGCTGTGAGCTCCTGTATTGCTTCGAGTTTGCTCTGGAGGTATAAGCTCTCTTTTTGCTTTCCCTCTTTCCTTTGAGCACGCACTTTTATTTGCACTTTGGATTGATTGGATTTTTACCTTTCGCGGTATGGGCGTTGGAGTTTTCCACGTCACGGTGTGGAGCGGCTGAGGCGTACGTCGGGCGTATCCGGCCATGCGATCTTGGTCCAAGCATGCCGGGAGAAGATAGGCTCCGGAGGGCGTACGACTCTCGAGTACGCGGATTGCCTTCCTTTGACGGAGGCCGAGACGGATGAGGGGATGATATTCTTCCCACAGGATCGCTTTGGGGTAGCGCGGTGAAGAGGCGGCGAGATACGGGCCGGTGCGGCGGAGGATTTTGAGGGCACGACTTGCGACGCCTACTATGCAGGAGAGAGGGTGACGCGCCGGCATGGCGTGAACTCGCCTTTGAGGACACCGGTGGAGCCTCCCGCCGATATGATGCATCCGAGCGATCGGTCAGTGACTGGGATGATTACAGGCGAGGCCGGCACTTCTCGGACTTCGTGGCGATCGAGCCATATGCGGCGTTCGTCTTGAGGAGGCGAGGATGCCTCGAGGTTTTGGAGAGGAGGGCTTGGGATCCGCGGTACCCTCGGACGGATTTTTCCTATATCCGGGATGGGGTCCGATTGAGGGTGCGAGATCCCTCGGCCCGGCGGCTTCCACGAGCTTTCCGGCCTCGTCAGGGTATGAAGGTATGGCTTCACCTTTTCCCCTTCTTTTCTTTCTTTTGTTTCATCATCTTTAGCATCACTTCTTTTTTTTTGACGCTTTTGCTTTTGTGCGGTTTTCGGAGGTGGTCGTCGAGACAGCGAAGCAAGTGATCGGGGCTAAGAGATTCATACGGAGGATGGTTGCTTGCGGGGCACCTCGAGGCTAGAGCGCGAGAGACCACGGCCGGCGCTGTCGAGACGGGGAGGCTTCTCCTATTCGCTCGGAGACTTCTTGAGACTCCTCTTTCTCCTCTCATTGATCACCGCGCGGCCGCCTTCGGATCACGTCATTCTTGGGGATCCGCAGGGCGAGGACACATCTGGCGGCATGGTGGGTCGTCTCCGTACGTTCGGGAGTCGGACGCCTTCACCTTCGGATACGATTTCTTCGGGGATGCAGGTTTACCCTATCGAGTGTGCCGGTTGGTCCCGGCGAGCCTCTTTACGGAGATGAGGACGATTACAGCAGAGACTTTCGGGGCTCTGACGAGGCGGGCCCGAGTCGCAAGAGGAGCCGGGGGAGACATCGGGCTGGAGACTCCGATTGATTTTTTTTTTTTTTGAGATTTGGATTTGTACGGATTATGCACATTTTTTTGGATGTAATAATTTAGGATTTTATTTATGTTTGTTTGTTTTTTTTTTATGTACACTCTCTTTTTTTTTTGGAATGTAATAATTTAGGATTTTATTTATGTTTGTTTGTTTTTGTTTTATGTACACTCTCTTTTTTGGAATGTAATAATTTAGGATTTTATTTTATGAATGCAATGCAATATGAATGCGGTGTTGCATGAGCCTTGTTTTTTTGCAAGGGTGTTTGGTATATGGGCCCTTTGGTTTGGGGAGGTTTTTGCACGATTTCGAGCAAGCGGGACGAGAATATTCCTCTTTTGGTGTAGCGGCTTGGTATTGCAAAATTTTTTGGGAAAGCAATCCCATCCGCGCGGATGGGGGCGCATCGACATTGTCCTTTAATTTTGGTCCAGACTGGTCTTGCTTTATTTCAAATTCAAATATCCTCTTCAACCTCCGGCCCCAAACTTGACCATTTTCGGGAGGAAGAGAGAAAAAACCATGGAAAACCTTAGAAAAGCTCCCTCAAAATTATCCCAGAGTCCCCAAATGTCATTTTTCAACAAGTTCAAGGATTGGTCAGGAAATTATGCATGAGAGAAGGTCTTTCTTTGAAGAAACGGTACAAGGTACGATGCTTGTGGTCTCTCAAAGAATTGGTTCCGGATTATGACCTCTTAAGGGCTTCTTCTTCGTTTTGGGATACTAGAAGGCATGTCTTTTGCCTTTCCTTCAACGAGATTGTTCCGGCGTGGAAGAATTTCGGGCCTTGCTTGGAGGTCCGGAGGTGGAGGAGATAGCAATTCCTTGGTCCGGAGGAGCTTCTTTTGTTGACAAGTTGTGCAACCTTCTTCATCTTTCCCCGGAGGAAGCACGAGGCATGATCCAGCGGTCCCGACCATTTCGATATTTCCGGTCTTCCCGGACAGATTTAGGGGCTTAGGCTTGGTGGATGGCGCCTATTGGGATGCCTTTGCACTTTGCATGTTCGGCACTTTGTTCATGGTCTATTCCTTCGGGATTTGCCATCGATCTCTGTTGGATGTTGTCGCCCATTGTCGCACAGGCGAGAGATGTCGTTCCTTTGATTCTTGGGGAGACTTTTCATGCTCTCGGCCAGTTAGCTACCGGACGGCGGTACATGCGCGGGGGCGACCCGTTTCTGCTTGACCACATGTGGGCGATGGAGCGTTTGGGGGTTCTTCGGGAAACCTACGATATGATCGAGCCTTGGACTTTTGCCGGGAGAGGTGTCGATGTAGATTTTGATGATCGGGGCTCGTGGGAGCGTTGGATGGCGGGTCGCCCGGGCCCGAAGATATCAGATGGTCGGTGCCTCGTGGCGGGTGGAGACTCGCGAGTGCTTCGAGATGGATCCCATGTGGTTATGCTTCGGGGCTTTCTCGGTCCGGTTTCTACATTCGGCTCACGGTCTGAGGCGGTTTGGCTTGGAAGCGAGGTTCCTTTGGAGGGTTTTGATGATGTAGCCACCGGGGTGGTGGCTCCTGTTTCCATGGATGATCCCTCGGTGTTTCCATTTCTTTCCCGAGTATGGAGGTACGATGCCTTTCCTCCTCGGGTCATTCTCGAGCGTCGAGACCGGTGTTCTGACCACTTGGTACTGGATTGGTACGAGAGGCATGCAGGAGAGACTCGGGTGGCTATTTTGAGGCGGCGTGAGGCCATTATAGGTGCGGAGGACTGGCGTTTACGAGAGGAGGAGGGCCGAGGCGAGGCCAACCCTCGCATGACGGGAGCGGAGACGGCGCGGCGGATTATGAGGCTTACGTCAAGAGACAGGAGAGGAGGGCTCCTATGTTACCGGCTAGGTTACGAGGAGATGAGGGATGACGCTAGGGCTACTAAGGCCTTTTGGCCGGAGGCCGGTTTGATAGACCACGTTCCTATACCGAGCTTGGTAGGAGGAATACCGACATTTTCCGGTTCGAAGAGAAAGACTCGGAGGGGAAGAAGAAGGGAGAGACCGATGCGAGTGGCTTGGAGTGACTACGAGGTTTCCAAGTATCCCTTTCTTGCCATGTGAGACACATTAGTTTGATTATGTATCTTAGTTTTCCTTTAGCGAGGTTGCCGGTTGTAGGAATGAATCGGGCTTAGACTCATCAAAGAGCTTTTAACTTGTAATGAATATTTGAATTGCTTTAGAGTTTTTCGAGACGCTTTCATGGTACGATCAATTGTATTGATGCCAAAGTATGGCTTTTATTTGTGCTTTAGACCGAACCGTTCCCATTTGCCTACGTTCCCCTCATTTTGAGGAGCTCGGGTCTTCGTAGTTCAAGCTGGTGAACTCTTTTTGTTTTTTTTTTGTTTTTTTTTGGTGCAACCCTGTTTTTTACCTAGGCCGCCCTTTTCGGGTTTCTAACCTAGTTGGGTATTACTCTTTTAGCACTCTTTTTTTGTTTTTTTTTTTTTTTTTTTTTTGGTGCAACCACATGTTTTTACCTAGGCCGCCCTTCTCGGGATTCTAACCTAGTTGGGTATTACTCTTTTAGCACTCTTTTTTTGTTTTTGTTGTTTTTTTGGTGCAACCCTGTTTTTACCTAGTGCCCTTCTCGGGATTCTAACCTAGTTGGGTATTACTCTTTTAGCACTCTTTTTTTTTTGTTGTTGTTTTTTTTTTTTGTTTGATTTTTTGTTTGATTTTTTTGTTTTTTTTTGTTTTTTTTTTTTTTTTTTTTTGTTTTTTTACGCGTAGTATACTGCGGCTTGTCACCATTCCTTGGGTGTACAAAGGGATTCCCGTCGAGGTCTGCGAGTTGCATGGCTCCTCGGGAGAAGATCTTACGGACGACATATGGCCCGACCCATACGAGGCTCCCATTTGCCGAGAGGGTTGATACGGGTGGGGGCTTTTCTTTTAGAACGAGATCACCTTCTCGGATCTCCCGATGCTTTACTTTCTTGTCGAAGGCTCTAGCCATTCTTCCTTGATAGGCCGGATGTGTTCCATGGCCTTCGGTCGGCGTTCGTCTAGTAGGGCCAATTCGTCATGGCGACTGCGGAGCCATTCGACCTCGTTGATTTGGCTTTCCGGCGGTATACGGAGCGAGGTATTTCCGGCTCGATTGGGAGCACGGCTTCCATTCCGTATGTGAGGAGCAAAGGTGTTTCCCCGGTTGCCGTTACGGCGATGTTACGTAGCCCCGAGTGCCAAGTGTAACTTCTCGGGCCAATCTCTGCCTTGGACTGGCCATTTTCCGGATGATATTTTCCAGAGTCTTGTTTCTTTGCCTCAACGGCTCCGTTGGTTTTGGGGCTGTAGGGAGATGACTTGTGACGGGTTATTCGGAATTCTGCCGGTTTGTCACATTCCCCTTCGAAGTGGGATCCATTATACGAAATGATTTCGGCCGGCAACCCGTATCGGCACATGATGTTTTCTTTGATGAAGAGGGCAACTTTCTTTGAATTGAGGATTTTGTAGGATTTTGCGAGCATCCTTTCCACTTCCTTCGAAGAAATGACCAATCTGCGTCTCTTCGGGCTCTTCCGCGAGTTCCCAAATTCACACTCGTCAAAATCTCTTCGGCGGCTTGGGCTCGATTTTCCTCTTCCAGGACAACTTTGCTTAAAGATTTTTTTTTTTTGTTTGTTTTTTTTTTTTTTTTGTTTAATGTGTGCACTTCTTTATCTAATGAATTACTATTAAAAAATTTTTATTAATTAATTCATCATTAGTTAAAGTGGCAATCAAGGGATACTCGAAAGGTTCGTCATTTCATTGAAGACGAAGGGAATACAACGTTGCTGCTACGGACTCGTAGTCTTCAGGCGTAAGGCCATCGGACGACCCTAGAGACTCGATCTTAACGAGAGAGGCGGGAGGACTTGTCCTAGATTGACACAAAGGGACGGGGTACCAATCCAAGCTTGGTGATTATTTCCTCCTTGGTCGCGGACGGGCCTGAGAGAGTTTCCCAATTCTTTAGCGACATCGCTGTCGGTGGCTTCATGACTCGGGGGCTGTCTCGTTTCTGTCCTCCTTCCTCAATTGCTGCTATCATCTCTTGGACCGAGCCGAGATCAATCAGGTCTGGCACCTGGACTTCTTCTTCGAACAATTGCTGCATAACCAGACCATCCCAATCATCTGAGGGAAATTCCGTGGCCTTAGCTTTTGGCACTGTCAATTCGAACTCAGGTTTCGGGTCTCCCTGGGCAGGAGGAATAGTGGTTGTGAGTTTCTCGAACTGTTCCACCAGGTCAGGCACGCCTCTGAAGGTATACTCACTCTTCATGGTAGTGGTAGCCCCAGGTGAAGGATAGGCAACGTTCCCCTTCAGAGCTTGAGGTAGCGGCTCGATAGATCTGTGTCCAAATAAGGAGCACCCGGGGTCCATTGTCGGGCATGATTGTTCCAGATTGTTTCCGGATCTGGGGCCTCATTTGACTCTTCGCTCTCGTCATCATCATCGTCATCGTCATCATCGTCATCGCTGTCATCAGAATCGTCTTCCCATACCACGGGGATATCAGCTGAGAGAGAACGACGGTCAAATCTGTTAGGGGAAGAGGGGTGCGTGCAGCCGCAGAAGTTGTCATATGCTCCCATTCCGGAAGTGATGGTGGCTAACGATTCGGCTTCTCCTCCCGAGAAATTGCGGGGGAAGAGTGAGAGGGGCGGCACATATTTGACACCGGGTAGGATATAGAAGGAATCCTCCTCTTCCGATTCTTATTGTTCTCGGGATCATATTCGGGCTTTCCCAAAGCCAATTTGCGAAGTGTACTAGCTCCGGATGCTCTTCGGCCTCTTTTGATAAGCCCAGTACGGGTGCTCGCCGGAAACTTTCTTGCTCAATCTTTCTTGATTGTTCTAACCATCTTGTATAAATAGTTCTTTCATGTTACGAGCGGAACGGCCCCGGTTCTTCGGTATCGGCCTTCCCTTCACCCGAAAAGTAGCGGGCCTCGTATTCTTGCAAGGAGTCTCGACATGAGACCAAGATGGGTCGGTCGTTCGATATCCTCGAGGCGAGGGAATCCGAATTCGGGATCCTCGACGAGGTTGGCCACGGGTATTTGGGGAACCTTCATCGGCATCTTCACAGGCGTGTGAAGACTCTCCGCATTCGATCATACTCACTGATTATGGTTCCGTGGCAGCGGATTTTTGGCTTGTGTTGGGCCCCCGGGCCTTCCAACTTTCCTTGATCTATTAGCCCCTGGATTGCCTTTTTTCGGAGTGAAGCGGTACTGTCGATCGGATGTCAGTGAAGGCTTGATGAAAGGCACAATACTTTGTAGTATCCACGGGAGCATTCGGATTTCTGGGTTGGAAATTCTCCAAAGGCCGCAGCAAGCCTTCTTTCACCGGTCCCTAAAGATGTCATTCGAGGCATTCCAAAGTTTTCGAGATTTATGACTCGCTGTCTCGGGCTCGGCCGGTTTTCTGGGAGCAAAAGGAGTCGTGTTATTACATTCTGTCCCGCATAGTTAATCATTTCTTTGCCTTTAGCAGGAGCGAGAGGCGGTGTTTGCAGGGAGGAGCCCGATATCTCGTAGGCGGGTGCGGCGGCCGGTTGCTTCGGTGTAGGCCTTTTCAAACTTAGGCTGCGAGAGTTAACCATGGCCCGCAAGTCCCGAGTATGGGAAGTGAGCGAGGGAGGCTCTCGAGAATGTGGTTTCAAGCATGACTGGAAGATGTCCGGTTGTTCCTCTTCGGAAGGAGGATGGCCATTTCACCGAGTTTCGGATTCCACCAGCTTGTAAAAGTCCCCAACATTCTCATCGAGGATATTTGCCCTTGTTGTTTGTAGGTCAACCCTATTTGTTTCCCATTCCAAGTTGGCCTTATATTTTTCTGTAGAAGGCATTGGTGATTTGGTCCCATGTAGCCCCGGCTTCGGAGTTTCAAACGGAAGAACCACTTTAAGGCCTTTGGACTTGAGGATAGGCGAAATAGTCAGCCATTCTTGGCCCAGTTGGTACATCCTTTGGCTTTCATCGCCAAAGGTATACGTGTCCAAATGGGTTTTTCGGACATGCGGTTCCATCAAAGAGATCCAGATTTGGCATCACGAATTTGTGGGGGCGGGGGAACAATGGAGTCCGGGTGCAGTGGCCGGAAGAGGCGGACTTACAGCGATCGGTTCGGCAATCTGCGCTTTCATTTCCTTGTGTTGTTCCATGAACCGGGCCGGATGAGGGTCTTGTGGGCGGAACCATGGCATTCAAGCTAGTGGCTGAGCTAGAGAGGAGCTACCACCTGAGGCGGGCGGGTGGAGGGAACGGCCGGTCCGGGGACGTAGGTGAAACCTATCTGGGCCGAGTTACCACAGGGAGCATGAGTAGGAGCTCGAGCAAAGGGTAGAACCTTGCGGCTTCTTTGTGGATTTTCAACCGGCAAAGTAGGTGGGGGCAGCCCCGATGTGGCCGGATAACTTGGATTTCAGTGGGGCCCGTAAGTAGGCTTGAGTGCGGGAGCTGTATCCGGATTGTTGGTGCATGTTTGCTTGTGGTGAAGGTGTGTAACTTACAGGAATCTTGCGGTCACAGTGATTCGAGATGACAGGGATGGAGGCTTGGTAACCCATAGAAGTCTGAGTGAGGAATGGATTTGTGTGAGGAGCGTTTGAACTAGTACCGTTCCGAGGAGGGGCTCTGGCGTAGTCCGTAACTGCCGTGGCGGCATTCCGAACCGTAGGCCATTGCTGTGAAGGTCCGGATTGATCGGTTCCGAATCGAGGAGGATCCCGATCAGGCTGTGGCATTCCGAGATAGCCCCAACCATGAGAAGACATTCCGTGCTTGATTTTGCCCCACCGATTTGTGCCGCTCGTCCGTGCATGGATCCGGTGGTCTTGTGGTTGGGGAGCTGGCGACCCGAAAATCGAGGAGCATGGGTTCTGGTAGTGGCACCATAGGAGGTGGGTGGCGGCATCTGGTGTAATCAGGGCGGCGAGAGTGGGGTTGGCATCCTCGTCTTCTTCCACGGTGAAGGTGCCATCCGGATTGAGGCTGGCGGCCGGGCCGTGACTCTTAATAGCCTCCATAAAGGAAATTTGTTTATTGTGCTTCTGTCGTAACCTCATACGTTCTGCTAGATTCCACTGTTGCTCTGTCGAGGGTCCGGGAGGCGGAGTGACGTTATCCCCATCATTACCGGCACTGATGCGGACATTCCGAAACCCGGAGTTGGAACAAACGGCGAAGCCGACGATGCGCTTGACTCTTCCCAACTGATCAACGGTGACCCAGTGCCCGAAACCAAGCTTTGTGCGGAGCTGGGGGAAAGGACATGAAGGTTCGGATGTGCAGGAATGGAAGGAGGAGTAGGTGTTTGGGCTTTTGGCTCATGCAACATGCGGTTATTTGTTCACGTTTACTTAAAACATGTTTTATTAACCTAATCGGTTGGAAAAGATTGCTCTTCTTTTTCGCAAACTACTCGATTCTGGATCGGTGGGCCCCGTCACTACGTCTATAAGCCCCTCGTATTCCACACAGTATTTCGACCTCCCGGTGGTGGATGCCCGGGCGAGGGTCCTATAGGGCAAGCGGGTCCCACCGACCGAAAGAAAATGATCCTAGAAGTGGCGGGTAATCGAGTCTTAACGAGCATTCGATGTAAATTACGGACAAGGCGACGTCGAGTCAAGATCGTGTCCGAGGAGCTCGACGAAAAGTCGGCATGATTTGACCGATAAATGTCCGCAATTGATCTTGACTTGTCGTCGCTAAGCCGTAATTAGGCATGGAATAACCGTTAATCCTTGATGACTCAAAGTGTCAATGCTTTGGGGAGTCGGTGTATAATTTGTGCCGCCGAGGAGCGAAGTCAAGGCGCCGGTCAATATCTTGGTCAAAGTCTGCGGCGGAAAACCGGCGAACTTATTTGATTAGCGGCGATTAGGGACCCGAGAGATATTGAGTCGGTATGCCGACAAAGGCTTGAAAGGAAAGGTCTATACACGGACGGGGCATGACACGAGACCCGGACTAAAAACCAACCGGGTCTCGGACAAAGTGTGTCACGGACAAGTGCATGGTCGACACGAGGCTCCATGGGATGTTTGGGTAGTCCTGTGTGCTCATCCGAGAGGCGTAATAAGACCAAGCAGGACCGCGCGACAAGATTTCCCCGGGTTAAGGACGTAGTGTGCGGTGTACGGTCACGTGCGCGTAGTGTCTGTGATCTATATTCTTTTATTTGAGTAAAATAGAGATTTTTTTTTATGTGTCTTAAAAATATGATGCATGATTTTTTTGGAAATTTTCTTTTTTTGAAAATCCTTTTTTTTTTGAATTTTTTTTATGAGCACATAAGCACGTAAGCATGAAAATTCCGACGAGTTAGGGACATTATTCCGACAGTCAAAAATTTTGACTTTCTCCGAGGCGGCCAAAACAACATGAAAACTGTGCAAAAATCAACACACACACAAAAATGATTTTCAAAGCCGGGACGGAAGCTTGACCCTCAAAAGCTTTTTTTTTGAAAACGGTGATACCGGTACGTGGGATTGTTAGACCACAATTTATCCCCGACTCGTGTTAGGAGGCGATAACGGGAAATTTAGTGGTTTCCACCAATATACCGAATACCATTTTTTATTAAAAAGCTTAGTCCCCAGCGGAGTCGCCACTGTAACGATGTGTTGCCTTTTTCGCGGGAAAAATTCGATTTTTGCGTTTCTTTGAAAAACCAAATAAAACCGGAAAAACGGAGTCGCCACGCCATTTTAATTTTGAAGGGCCAAAACTTTGAAAAAAGCCCGAGATCAGAGATTTAGGTTCGGAGGTCATGTTACGCGTCGGGAAGGACGTTAGTGTGCACCCGACGCGCCTCGTAAAACGAGTCTTCCAAGCTGAAAATCATTTGTGTGTGTGTGTGTGTGTGTGTGTGTTTTGGCCAAAATAAGTTGAAACTGGAAAAAGTAAAAATTGGGATGTCTTTTAAGACTTTAAACTGATCCCATGATTTTTTGGAGAATTTTTGGTTTGAGATTTGGTACTCAAAAAACCTTTTGAAGTTGAGAAGTCACTTCTGCCAGAAGGAAATGGCAGCAGACACCTGATTTTGAAATGGATTCAAGGGTCCTAAAACTTCATAATCTGGATGAACTCAGAGAATGAAAGTTTCTCTAGACTCCTTGAATAAACTTTGTGTGAAAGAAATTTCCATTTTGGAGAAGATTTGAGGGTCAAAACCTTCTGAAACCTCAGATATGAGATCTGGATTCCCAGAAGCTGATGAACTAGCCTCTGAAAGAAAAATTGAAAAGAGGAGTTTTACTCACCCAAAAAATAAGGTAAAAATATGTCTGGAAAGCTCTGGATGTTGGCTACAAAAAGTGTTTTGTAGTCAACACCAAATTCCAAGTTCATCTGTGTCCAAAAATTAAGACCATGGACTGAGGTCTGAGAAATTTGCTACTGGACAGCAACTTCTCAAGAAAGAAAATATGATTTTAAGGGGGTTTTGCATCCATGCTTGTCCCCATTTCCCTAGGTTTTGGTTAGTGATCACTAGACATTTTAGTGGTGAATCAACTATACCAAACCATCCTTGGGGTACATTAGGACTAAGCATTTCATTTGCTTGGGGAGGGGATTTTACCCTTTGAAATCAAGATTTAGTGCTTGAAAATGGTTTTTTAGGGTTTTGAAAGTGCATTTTTGCAAGTAAGAAGAAAAGCTTTGAAAATAATGTTGATCTTTGTAGAAGATCATCCATGGAGATGGTCTTCCATGGTGATCTTCTTAGATCTAGAGAAAGAAGATGAAAGAACTACATTTTGTAGTTTGAAGATGCATGCATGGATGAGATTTAGAGTTTAGGAAGAAGAGGGTTTACCAATCTTCCTTGTGTTCTTACAAGTGTTTGGCTTGAGTGTATGAGTGTTTAGGGCTTTAATATGAGAGTGAGTGGATGAGTATGAGTTGGGAAAGATTGAGAGA